>JACEIK010002682.1:33252-43815 GCA_018107945.1 Datura stramonium
ATACAAGTAATGCCTCCATATCTTCAACGCGAATACTACAGCGTCCAAATGATTTTTTATGCGAAAATAAAATAAAAAAAGAGAAGTCGTAAGATATAAAGCACGACTTGTGACACAAAAATTTTCGCAAAGGCCTGGCATTGATTATGTGGAGACATATTCTCCTGTGGTGGCTACAATTACCTTCAGGTATCTAATAAATCTGGAAGTTCATGAAAAATATGAAATGAGGCTAATGGATGTTGTCACAGCCTATTTATATGGCTCATTGGACCACGACATTTATATGAGAATCCCTGAAGCATTCAAAGTGTCTGAAGCATACAAAAGTTCACAAGAAACTTGTTCAATAAAGCTTTAGAAATTCTTATACAGATTGAAACAATCAGGGCGGATGTGGTACAACTATCTTAGAAAATATTTTCTAAAGGAAGGATAAAAAAATAACCCTATTTGTCCTTGTGTATTTAAAAGAAGGTCTGGATCTGGATTTGTTATAATAGTTGTGTATGTTGATGACTTGAACATCATCGGCACTCCTAAAGATCTTTCAAAAGCTGTTGAGTGTTTGAAGAAAGAATTTAAAATGAAAGGTCTTGGTAAGATAAAATTTTGTCTTGGCCTACAAATTGAACATTAGACTAAATAAAATATTTGTTCATCAATCAACATACACTGAAAAGGTTTAAAAGTGATTTTATATGGATAAATCAAATCTATTGAGTACACCAATAGTTGTGAGATTGCTTGACATAAATAAAGATCCATTTTGACCTCAAGAAAATGACGAAGAGCTTCTTGGTTATGAAACTTCATATCTCAGTGCAATTGGGGTATTTAATATATCTTGTCAATGATACCCTAACTAGATATTTATTATGCAGTAAGTTTATTGGCAAGATTCAGATCCTCTCCAACAAGAAGACATTGAAATGGTATTAAATATATGTTCAGATATCTTCGAGATTCCATTGATATGTGATTATTTTATTCTAATGAGTTCAAGTCAGAAATGATTGGTTATGTAGATGTAGGATATTTGTCTGATCCACATAAAGCTCAATTTCAGACGGGCTTGTTCACATATGGAGGCATAATTATATCTAATTATATCTTGGTGTTCAATGAAGCAAAACAATAGTTGCCACTTCTTCAAATTATGCATAAATAATAGTCATTTATGAAGCAAGTGGGGAGTGTATCTGGTTAAGATCAATGACTCAACATATTCATGAAATATGTGATTTTTCTTTGAAAAAGGATATTCCAACTACGCATTATGAAGACAATTCTTCATGTATAGCTCAATTGAAGGGAGGATACATTAAAAGAGACAGAACAAAGCATATTTCACCAAAATTGTTCTTTACACATGATCTTGATAAGAAAGGTAAAATAGGTATTCAACAAATTCGCTCGGTTGATAATTTGGCGAATCTCTTCACTAAAGCATTACCAATCTCAATATTTGAAAAGCTTGTATACAAGATTGAGATGCATCATCTCCAAGAAATTATATGAGGTTTACATCAGGGAAAGTAAAGTACATGTTGTATTCTTTTATCCTTTGGCCTAGGTTTTGTCTCAATGAATTTTTTTGGCAAGGTTTTCAATGATGCAGTAAATAATGCGTACTACAAGATATGTGTACTCTTTTTCCTTCACTAGAAATTTTTTTCATTGGATTTTTTCTAGTAAAATTTTAACGAGACATATTATCTATCAATGGACATCCAAGGGGGAGTATTGTAAATATTATTAGTTAATTATGGATGTCCATAACTTTTACATATAACTCCCACCATGTGTAGTGATAATCACATCTCCATTACCTTCACATTGTTCTTCCATACCTCTTGATCTTCTCCACATTCTCAAGGATTCATATCATATTTATGACAACCTTTGATACTCTTCATGTAATCCTATAAATAGAGGCCTTGAGGATGATATTATACACACTTGAAAGAAGAAAGTTATCTTATATAATTTTATGTTATTCTATGTTGTTTCTCTTGTCCTTTATATTGTTTCTTTACATTATTGTTCTGAGCTTAATTTTATGAACATCTTTTTCTTTTTTGCATTATTGATATGATGGAGAAGGAAAACTGTTAATTTTTTTTCTTGTTTTGTTGCCAAAACCATTCTTCCAAAGAAAAGACTTTGATTGTCATTCTATATTCTCTCTCTCCGAAAAACCAATACACTAACCACAATTTAAAGAAAAATACCCAATAATTTTTTTCAAGTTGCTCTTTATTCAAGAAGTCATCAATTTTGAAGTTTTCAATATTTGCATTTCAGACTTGTTGGCTTATCACAAATTAGGGCTTGAATTATTTTTCCTTCGATTTAACTTGATTTCTTGGATTACTCAATTTTTTCACGATACACTGATTTCTAGATAGATATGATTTTTTGGAAAAGAGCGTCTAGTACACTTTTTGGGATTTTGGGTCAAGGATGGGAGAGTGAAGAAGAAAAAGCTCTCCTCTGTTAGAGTATCTTTTGTACTTTGTTTTTGAAAGGAAAAGACTCTGTTATTTTTAACCCAAATTGAGGCTCTTGTAGTTTGTTTTTATAAACCCTTGACAAGTTACACCAAAATTGTCCACTTTTGTAAAGATAAGGAATATTTTACATCCAGTAGTATATATAAGGGACAAAATACTCATGTAGTCATAATTAAGGGACTATATAGGTCTTTCCCTCATCCATTGAATAGGGTCAAGAATATCTTAAACATATGAAAATTTTTATTTATTTTTTAACTTAAAAATATTTTCAACCTATTTTTTTTTGTTCAAGAATATCCTGAAACTTTTCTAAAAATTATAAACAAATACTCTTTGATTTGTTGAAATAGGTTAAAAATATTCTTAACATATAGAAAGTGACTCATAAAAATCTCCATTTCTTTTTGGTTTAAAAATATCCTCAATCTATTTTTCTGCTCTAGATTTCACTAAATTTATACCTTTTTTATATGAACTATGTAAAATAACTATTACTTCTATCCAAGAAAAGTGTGTTTTGATTTTGTATAAATACCTTAATACTAATTTAAAAATAAATATTACTAATAAATTTTCTATTAATACTAAAATAGTATTGCAAACTTGGAATAACTTTTGTGAATAATTAGAACCCTAGCTCTGGCGCTGCCTACCCAATAACCATGGTCATGCAGGCCATGGATTTACCAACTCTGGTGGTTGATCCATTCCCTCCATTACCAAATACCAAAACCACTGGATAGGATCCACAAAAATCACAATCCATTTCAATCCCACCAGAAAACTATGTCCAAAGGATGAAAGTCAAGGAAAGTGTGAGTCAAATACAACCCATTAAAATGAAGGCGGTAACGATAGTGAATGGAGAATCAAATGTACACAGGATAGAGGCAGAAATAACAAGGATGAACAAAACCGTAAACCTATAATACGTTGTTATAGGAAAATTCTCATATGGTTGGCCATCAGTGGAGGAACTGCGAAGTCTAATTCTACATCAATATGAAACAAAAAGAGATTGTCAAATTGGACTATTTAAAAATTGGCATGTGTTGATTAGCTGTAAACTACTTGAAGACTTTGTGAGGATAATGTCAAATAGCATATCCAACTCAAAGCTAAAGATGAGATTAGTTATCAAATGAGACCACTCATATATGACGCAAAGTTCAAGGTGGACTTCAGCAATATGGAACAAAAAGAGATTGTCAAATTGGACTATTTCAAAATTGGCATGTGTTGATTAGGTGTAAACTACTTGAGGAATTTGTGAGGATAATGTCAAATAGCATATCCAACTCAAAGATAAAGATGGGATTAGTTATGAAATGAGACCACTCATATATGACGCAAAGTTCAAGGTGGAGGAGGAAACGGCTCAAGAAATGGCATGGATCTAATTCTCAAATCTGCTCTCTACTTTCTATGTGAAAGAGGCATTATTTTCATTAGCTTCGGTAGTAGAAAAGCCTTTACAGTTGGATATAGCTACAATCAGCAAAAAAAGGCCCAGTTGTGCTAGAGTAAAATTTTAAGTGAACTTACTAGACAAATTACACAAACAGGTTACAATGGAGATAACGGATGAACCCACGGGAGAAATAAGGAATGAGAAAGTAAGAACCAAATATGACTTCCTAGAAAAATATTGCCTAAACTGCAAAATTCCTAGAAAAATATTGCCTAAACTGCAAAATTCCTAGAAAAATATTGCCTAAACTGCAAAATCCAAGGCCACGCTATGGAGGAATGTAGATACTTTCATCCAGAGCTGAACATTGAGCATGACAACAAGCAGAATTTTGAGGAAGAAAAGGAATACAGGGGAAAGGAGATAGAAGAAGACAAATCCAAGCCACAACAAGTAAAGAAATTCCAATAAGATTTCTATCAAGTGGAAAAGTAGTGGGAGACCCAAAAGTATGACAATCGGTAAAGGATAATAGAAATAAGAAGAAAATAGAGAAGATCAAAGAGAAAAGATTCATGGAGATCCAAACAGGAAATCACTGAGGCGTTAAGCAGTGATGAAGACCCCCAAAAGGATAAGGAGCTATAAGAAGCAAAACACAAGAGAGAGATAAAAGAGGAGAACAAATCAAAGCAGAAAGAAAGGGAAGAAAATAAAGTAGAGACATCATCGAATAGACAGTGGATCAACAAAATAGAAAATGGTAGCAATACCTGGGGAGACAGAGTAGATAGAGAAAAAGGAAAAATTGAAATATCAAGTGAGTACCAGTCAAAGAAGGAGCAAAAAAGAACAGAAACTGATGATACAGTGAATGAAGTGAAATCAAAAGTGACAGAGAAAGCAAAGGAAAGAAGTAAAGAGGAAGAAGTAGACGTTCATAAAAAAGCCATAGAGCAAGAAATGCTACATAAAGTAGATACAATGGTCAAGGAAGCAGGAGGAATAGAGCATACAGATGAGGATATCAACAAGGAGATAGTTGTTGTAGGAGCGGAACAACCTATAGCAACGTATTCAACCCAGAAAGATGACTGGAGATGTTTGCTAAAACATAACTACAACTAGTGGTAATGCAATATAACATTCCTCTAACAAAGTATTGCATGATCTAGTATCACATAATGTTAAAAGAAAAGAAAACATGCTAGATAAGGGGGGAAAAGGAAGCAAGAGGGGGCAGGAAACAGCAGCAGATGCTAACACAGTACAGAGCTAACACCAAGAAACTAGCAACAAAGGGAATCGAAAAAGGGATAGAAAGACCAATGCAGCAGAGAAGCCACAGTCCGACAAGATCATAACAAGGATCATTACCTCAAGGTCCAAAAAAAATGATTAAGTCATTTATTTGAAATATTATATCAGTGAGAGCTAATCAAGCCTTTCATAGGCTTCAAATATTACACAGGTACCATAAGTTTTTTCTTATTGCAATAATAGAACCTTTTCAAAATGCTAGACACATTGAGAAATACAAAAGAAAGTTAGGGATGAAGCATGTCAGTGCAAATATCAATGGAAAAATATGGCTTTTTATGGCAGACAACACCTATGTGGAAGTGGTAGATAATAAATCATAGCAAATCACTCTGAAGATTAACTTGTTGAACATAAATTTAGAGCTGATGACAACTCTAGTATATTCAAAGTCTGAGCCCAATTAGAGATTAAAATTATGGAAAGACATATCTCAACTGGCTACCAACATTTCAATGCCTTGGATGGTGGGAGAAAATTTCAATTAAGTATAAATGGGGAGGAAAAAGTAGGAGGTATACCAGTACAACCAAATGATATAGAGGATTTTGCATAGTGTATTAATTCATGTGATTTGGAAGAAATCAAATTCAGAGGCAGTTTTTTTACTTAGTGGAATGGAAGGGCAGTAGAGGACTGTATTTTTGAAAGGCTAGACAGAATGTTGGGTAATCAGCAGTTAACAGAGAGGTTTGGCTTATTGGAGGTAGAGCATCTGGCTAGGATTGAATCAAATTATGCACCTTTGTTATGTACTCATGGTGAATAGGTCAAAAAATTCTCCAAGCAATTCATGTTCTTGAAGTTCTGGGCAAAGCATGAAGATTTTCTAGACATAGTTAAAGTGAACTGAGTAGATGAGGTGGATGTAAACCCTTTCATTAAATTAAAAAATAAATTAAAGAAAATGAAAGGAGTTTTATCTAGATGGAGCATAGAAGTATACGAAGATATATTTCAACAGCTAATAATCAGATAGGAGATAGTGAAAAGTAAAGAAAGATAGTTTGAAGAAGAGCCAACTTAGATGAACTGAACTATTCTACAGCAATGTTAGGTAGAGTTGAAGAAGTATTTGCATTATGAGGAATAATACTAAAGGCAGAAAGCAGGGATTGATTGGTTTGTAGAAGGAGACAAAAACACTAGATATTTTCATAATCTAGTTAAAGGGGGGATAAACAGATTACAAATCAAGAGAATGAAAGATAGGCATAGGAACTAGATTAAAGAGGAGAAGCAAATGGTAGCAGAAGCATTGGATTGGTATAGTAAGCAGTTTACACAGGAAGAAGAAGGAGCAAGTAATGATATTATGGCTCATATTCCAATCTTGATAGATCGGGAATAGAATGACAAGTTGTGTTCAATGCCAACTTAGGAAGAAGTGAAAGTTGTTATATTTAAGCTGAATTGAGAGAGTGTTAGTGGACCAGATGGGTTTGCAGGATGCTTTTACCAAACATATTGGGACATAGTAGGTACATACGTCTTCAATCTGGTATGCAGTTTTTCCAAGGGTCAAACTCTACCAAAATCCATTACTCACACAAATTTGGTTCTGTTACCTAAGAAAGATCTTATTCAAAGTTACTCAGACTTAAGACCTATAAGTCTCACTAACTTTATCAATAAGACAATTTCAAGGGTTGTTCATGATAGACTAGAGTAGATTCTGCCACTAATAATATCCTCCAACCAACCAGGTTTTGTAAAAGGAAAAAGCACCATAGAAAATGTATTGTTTACTCAAGAACCGGTCACTGATGTAAGGAGGAGGGGAAAGCTAGCCAGTGTGGCCATCAAATAGGACATGGCTAAGGCTTATGATAGGGTCTCTTGGCAGTCCCTAATTAAAGTCATAAAAAAGTTGGGGTTTGCAAACCAATTTATTGATATGATATGGAGACTTATTGCAATAATTGGTACTCCATTTTGTTCAATGGTCAAGCCAAAGGCTTTTTCCATTCAACAAGGGGAGCCAAATAGGGAGATCTACTATCCCCAGCTTTATTTATCATATTAATAGAAGTGTTATCAAGATCTCTCAATTCACTCTTTGATAATCAGCAGTATATTGGATATGGGATGCCTAAAGGGAATCAGAATTTGAATTATCTTGTTTATGTAGATGACACTATTATATTTACTTCAGCCAAGGCAAGACCTTTAAAAATGGTCATAAGAGTATTAAAGGAGTATGAAGAAGCTTATAGACAACTAATAAACAAGGAAAATAGCTCTCTATACATATTTCAGAAAGGGGATAGAAGATTATTTGATACAGTTAAGTAGATTGTAGGTTTTACTAAAGGAGCTTTCCCTTTCAAATACCTAGGGTGTCCTATATTTCACAACAGAAGGAAGAAGGAATACTATAATGATCTCATAAAAAAAGTCAAAGAAAAGCTACAGAATTGGAATGGCAAACTACTCTCATTTGGAGGTAAAGCAACGCTTATTGAGACTGTACTATAGAGCATTCCAGTTTATTTGTTGTCTATAGTGAGCCCAACAAAATACACAATCAATGAAGTATATAAAATATTTTCCAGGTTTTTCTAGAGCAATACAGAAGAAGGCAAAAATAGACATTGGGTATCTTGGGCTAAATTGTGCATACCAAAAGTTGAGGGAGGAATGTGTTTCAGATCCTTATATGATATATCTAAAGCTTTATTTTCTAAACTTTGGTAGAGATTTAGGACAACAACATCTTTATGGACCAACTTTATGTGAAATAAATATTGTAAAAAGTTCAAACCCATAGAAGTACAATGAAAAGGTGGATTCCAGATTTGAAAAAAAGGATGTTAGAAGACAGAGAGCAAATAAATAAATATATTTAGTGGGAACCAAGAAGTGGTACATCAATACTTGGGAAGATAGCTTTTCAGGAATTGAGTCTATGAAGAAAATGTTTCATAATATTGCTAGAACTAATAGTTGTACAGACTTGAGCTACTTCATAACACCTATAGGGTGGAATCTAGAAAGGCTACAGGAACATCTGCTAGAAGAATTAAAAGAACATGTAATAAGAAACCTGAAACTGGATGGAGGTTCAAATAAGCTAGATTACCCGTGGTGGACTAAGACCAGCTAAGAAAAATTCATTGTAGATGGTTCATGGGAATGTATCAGACAGAGGGGTCAGGAGAGGGAGGACTTCAAATATATATGGGCAAAAGGAGTGCCCTATAAAATTTTCTTCCTATTATGGAGAATTTGGACATGTAAAATACCAATAGATGACATCCTAAAAAGGTTGAATATATGCTTGGTGTCAAGATGCAGATGTTGTGATCAGCCAAAAGAAGAGACAGTGGAGCACCTATTTATGACAGGAGATCTTTGCAACATTAATATTGCAGTACTATACCGGAGTAATAGGATTGCATGGCCCAGTGGTATAAGTAAAACAGATTATAATAAGATGGTGGAACATATAAGGATATGAAAAGGTGACAAGACTTTACCAAACTATCCCAGCCTTTATATGTCGGCAATTATGGAAAAGAAGAAATATAATAGCACATGGAGGAAATATGAGTAGAGAAAAGGTAATACAAGCTATCAATAAAAATATTGTTAAGCTTGTTAAGATGAGGTTCCCAGAGGCGAAGGAAATGCCTAGTCAGTGGAAACTCATAGTTCGACTATTGGAGACTTTCAAACCACATATAAGAAGTCAAGTGGTTATATGGAGAAAACCTAATAGAAATTGGTTCAAATGCAATATTGATGGAGCCTGCAGAGGAAATCCAGAGGAAGGAACTGATGCTTATTGTATTAAGGATGAGAAGGGTGATTTCATACATGTAGAAGCTAGGAGGTTAGGTATTATTTCTAGCTTAAGTGCTGAAGCAACAACAATTGAAAGGGGGATAGAACACTATGTTGGGCATAATAGACTTCCTGTTCTAATAGAATCAGATTCTCTGGTTATGATTAACATATTAGAAGGAAGGTGAAAGACACCCTGAAATATAAGTATGGTGGTGACAAGGATTGAACAATGGAGAAACAAGGGCATAGTGCAATTTTCTCACACCTTTAGAGAAGACAATACATTGGCAGATTTTTTCTCTAATAAAGTTTTTTGTTTTGTAGGTACAAAGAAATACAATACTTTCCGGGAGTTACCACTACATGAAAAGAAAGTAATCAATACAGAGAAGTAACAAACTCCTTATGTAAGGCGAAACATAGTTACAACAGGGAATAGAGAAGAGATGCAGATTCACACAACATAAGGTAGGAGAAGGAGAATATATAAGCAACATAATACAAGTTGAAAAGATACTTTCAGGTTACGTAATAATTTCAAGATTCACAAATTTGATTTAGATATTTTGTTAACCTTTACTAGTTAACGGCAGTATCAATCGTCTTGGAGATTCATTCCATTACTGGATAGAGGTTTAGGAAAATATCAACATCGAATATTGAAGTGAATAAGTTACTGGTTTCATCCTCAAAGCATTGGGGCAGAGTTTTCTAACCCTTTAACTACAGGAAAAAGACAAGATACATACAACAGAGTCGGATAATCTTCCTCATTCTAAGCTTACCTAGTGCTATTTACTAGATATAGTGAATAAATAATTTCATATACCAACCATAGTCACAGATCTGTAATTTACCAAGTATACTTAAAAATTTGCGAACTAAATTAACTCTTCTTTTGGGATCTGATTCTGGAGCTTTTGGTGAGAGCTTAAAGACCGTTGAAATCAGAAACAACCCAAAGTTTAGCTCTAAAATTCGATAAGGTATATGAAAATGCTACAAGATCTTGTGACTAACAAGCAATCAACAACTAGATTTACATGCAAGATGAGCATGACTTATCTGGTGAAGAGTAGATCAGACTGAAGCGACCACCCAACATGAAAATGAAAATACAGAGAAGAGAGTTATGTTTCCGGAATCTCAGTCCTCTGTCGGTTTGATGTCTGGTTGTTCTATGTTTTTGTTGTAAATATTTGGTTTCTTTAGGCTCAACTTCTAGGCCGGATCTTTTATTTTAATAAGTGACAAGGCCATTTGGGCCTTTTTGATTTTTTTAGAAAAACGTTTTGTGAATAATTTGTATTAGTTTGAAATTGAGGTCTTAACCACAATAATGATATTGTACTTTAATGAGGTCTCAAAAATAACTACTGATATAAAAAAATTGATTTCTCACCAAATTAAGTATATTTAATTTAAAATATTTCATCTGAAATACGAATGATGCTTGAACCAAGAAAACTAACTGCGAGCTCTTGACTTATAACATAACAAATCATCAAGTAGCAATACTTTGAA
>JACEIK010002682.1:51872-80335 GCA_018107945.1 Datura stramonium
ATAAGGTCGATTTTAGAGTCCTCAATCAATTTTTGTACTATCATATATTGTATTAACATAAACCTTTTCATAATCAAATGAGAGAAATATTTTTTTCTCTTGGTATAATATGAGTTATAGCATTATCCAGAAGACACATATCTCCATTACTCATCTTAAACTTAATTTAAGATTGAAGAATTTTATTTATCTTGTCCTGAAGAGAAACTAATACAACTTTAAGATGATGGTTAGAATTTCACACTGATAATTTGTTGTAAAATCAAACTCAGAACAACAATCTAAAGAACAAGAGAAATAATATAGAACAACAGAGATAATATAAGATATCTTTTTTTTGAACTATGTAAAATATCATTCTCAAAACTGGTATGTTGGTATTTTGTGATACATTTATATTTCATTTCATAGAATTTTACATGTCTTTAAGCGCTAATTAAATCAATACTGATACTATTTTTCTAAGTTTCAGAAATCTCATGTTTTGATGAAAGGAGGCTCACTGACGTCTTCCAAATCCAGGAAAAAGATGAACTGCATATTCAAAATGCGATCAAACTTCTAATTGTAAGTTGATCCAAAGAGTGTAACAAAGTAGTCTACAAGAGACGGCTCAAGATGCGATCCGCACATTCGAAATGCGGACCATCAAATGAACCGCATGTTCCATACCAATCCATCTGGTGAAAAAATTGACGGGAGGAAGTACAGACCATATTTTCAAAAGACGGTCCGTCAGTCAAAAGATAAAAACATCTAGGTGGAATGCAATTTCAACCAACGGTTCAAGAAATGAACCGCACTTTCAATATGCAGTCCGTCCTTGCGATCTGGGTCCTCCAAATTTGAATTTTAATAAGAGTTTCGGGGTTTAGTACAAATATTCTTTTTTAAAAAAATATTTTATTAGGGAGGTTTTCTTTGTTTTGGGTATTTAGAGTTAGTTTTCATAGTTTTTGCATTCCTTTAAAGATACCCATTGTAGTTGACTGATTCATTGAAGATTAGTTGATCAATTCAAATATTCTCTCTCTTCTCATTGCTAAGTGTTCATGCTTAATTCAGCGCTTTTCTATTCTTCTTTTTCTATGGGTAGCTATATCCTGATCTAGGATTGTGAACCTATCATGACCAGAGCATGGACCCCGGATTGAGACACGGGACCTAAAGCCATGAATGACTCCAAGCTAATCTATGGTACATACCTAGCATGACTTAAAAGCATATTCAAGAGGAAAGCAACATGAGCATGAATAAGCGAAAGACTATATATCATAAAGCGTATATCAAGCGATAACATCATAACACTGAATTACAAAGCTGATCATACTAAGTCTATATCTGAAAAGCCTCTACCATATGATGAGATGCTGGGACAAGCCCCTAGCTAACTCCAAGTATGAAACTGAAATGACATAATTAACATAACTAAATGAATGTCCTCAGAGGAAGAGGACTCATCCAATAGGGGCTAAACTAGACTGATATGGGAGCGAGTTCTTAGAGAGACTGAGCTGGATCACCCGAATCCATATCATGAAATGATATAGCATAAAGTATATGGTCAGTTCTTGTAATATACTGAGTATGTAAGGTAAGTAAAAAATTCTTAGTAAAATATAGTTGAAATCATGCATATAAATTAAATAGATCATAAGAGTAAAGATTGCATGCTAAAGGCCATATTTGTGATATATATAATCATAAGCTGGTTATCATAATTGAACAAATGACCCAAGATTTAAAAATAGAAATCATATGACTTGTCATGCCTGAAATCGTAAGTAAAAGCTCACAAACTAATCATTAGGTCAAACATGCTATAAAACATAATACATAAGTCTTGAAGATGAGTAATAGAAATCATGAGGAATAATGGGAGACTATCATAACTGACAACCACCATGTATGACCGCATGATGATCCCACATCTTGAGCACGTGGAGGAGAGCCATCCTAAGCCTTGCCAGGGCAAAGAACGAATAAGGTGTGATATCATGGTGTTCCCTCGGGTGAGGAAAACACTCTCTTGATAGGTCCCAAATATATACCTATGTTGGCACGTAGTTTATGAGATCAGAGAACCTCAGAACCCCTGACCTACTCGGTGCTAGACACTACCCTCAAAATATGCATATTGCTTATATAATCATATTTTGAAAGCATAGCTTAAATTTGAACATTGAGAATCTTGAATCCAAATCATATCATAAGCTGCATTGGGAGTCTTGACTCCAAATCATATCATAAACTGATCCTGTTAGCCTTGGCTAAAATCTTAATAAGCATAGTTCACTTGCATGTGATTGCGAAAATCATAAAATCATGCATACTTGAAATAAACTTCATAAGTCAAAATCATGGAATCATAAGTTGAAAGTTTATAAACATTCATACGTACTAGATAACTCATCATGCTTGAAATCTTGGATCATAGGTTTGAATTTTCATAAAACTTGCATGATAGGACATAATTTCTAATAACTTGAAATCATAAATTTTATAATCATATTGAGTGTAAAATATACCCAATAGACTTAAATCATTTATTAGAACATGAGGGAATTGGACACATAAACATAGCATAGATAATTTCATAGAATTGGGTTAAAACTCTAGGAATCAATACACTTGATTAGAAACTTGAATTCATGAATTAGAGGGGAAATTGGGTATTAGGGTGGAAGAAATCTCCCTTTCATGGCCCTACATATCTGGGAAAACTGATTTTCAAACCGGTCTTCAAAGACCAAGAGAATAGAGGAAGAAATTGAGGATTTCTAGTTTGATTTTGAAAGAGAATTTCAATTCAATGCATGCATAGGAGCCTAATGACTTAGGCTAGTCCAAAACCTCTTAAAACACTCATTACAAGGCTTGAAACAACGTCATTAGGAAGTTAGAAGCTTAGGAATTTATAAAATTACTCTTGAGAACACGTAATTAAAAATCGACTGCCAGACATCACGGGTAGTACCACGAGTCGTACTCACAAACAATGACTCGTGGTTTCCTCTCATTATTAATCCACTACATTTTTCAGGCTCTCTGTTTCTTAAACAAGGGGCCTGACAACTACTCGTTATTTTTTACTCGTGGTTAGGGGTCTCCATCCCCCAAACAAACATTCCACGACTGCATACAATGACTCGTTGTTACCTACAACGAGTCATACCATGACCTGTTATATCCCTTAAGCCTGCCACTCACCAGATACTTTGACTCTTTCCCATGACCCATCACACCAAACGACGAGTCGTACCTTGGCTCATAGGTCCAAGATCTGACAACCACTAGCATACCACGACTTCTGACCATGACTCATTACATCAACCTATGACTCATTCCACGAGTCGTTATCACTAGTTTGGGAATACTGTTGGCTAACCACGACTACCTCCTACGACCCATACCAAGGAACAACGACTCATACCACAAGCTGTTCTGAGAGACAAATGCAAATTTTCTACCGAATCTGCTACATGTCTAGGGTTTGATCATAGAGACTTTTAGGGTATTACATTATATCTCCCTTGGAAACATTCATCCTCGAATATAGATTTAGGCATACTAAGACTGGGAAGGAACCGCAATTCCAAAACTAAACAATAATAGCTGAGAACTGACGGAATGACTGACTCCGGACTGATATACATGACTGAACCGACTTCATGAAACATACATGCATGAAATAACATGAAAGAGGCTTAAGGACATGATCTAGACATGAAACCTAATAGAGTACTAAGGAGAAAACTAGTACCTCATGCTGGAATTAAGCTAAAAGGGAAAAGATGCAGGTATAGCTATTATATTTGCTTCAGCTTCCCATGTAGCTCCTTCAACAAACTGATTCCTCTATAAAACCTTCACAAAAAATCAACTTCCTTGTTCTTTAACTTCCAAACCTGATGATAAAGGATCTCAACCGAAACATCCTCATAGGTAAGGGTATGCTTCACACCCAGGCTCTCCACCAGAACAACTAAGGCTGTGTACCCATGCACTTCTTCAACAGAGATACATGAAACACTGGATGCACCAATATAGAGTCATACTATCGTCGTGTATGAGAGAAGACCATAATAAATTTAATATTGATCTCTTCCCACTAGCAAGTAAGAATGCTAATATCTTGAAGCATACCCCTAAGTCTCTGATGCTCAACCTTCACTTGTTGGAAATTCGGACACGACCACAAACTCCGCTATGTCCTTCTTCATGCCATTCCACCAATAGACTTCCCTATCACACCCCACCTTCGGAGGCGTAACTGGCACCTAATGCCACACTGGGACCTGGGCTAACCTAGCTGAGCATAAGCACCTCGGTGCTTGCCAGTAACACAAAATCAAGAAAATAAATAGCTATATCTCGACTGTAAACATAGCCTAAGGCCGACAAGGCCACAAAGCACACCTGTAAAGAAACAACTAACCCAGCAGTCACAATAATAAAAGGATCCTATGCAGGCCGACAAGACCACCATACTGTCTAAGTCATAACAGAAGGAAAACAGGCAGTCATATATGAACTATAGCCTAATGGGCTGCTAACTACTACCTAAACTAGACCCCACACGACCAACACATAAAACATAGCATATGTATGCTCCACATGACCAACAACGCACAACTAGCTAGGAACTGAAGACTACAGTATGCAAGCCTATAAGAGTGAAATATATTGGTTGGGACAGGGCTCCGGCCTACCCAAAATATATATAATAAAGGACAAGCAAACCTCTACTACCTGACAACTATGAATGAAAGAAGCTGACCAATCTACTGACTCAGAATAGCTGCTAAAAGAGGTCCTGAAACTTGTCTGTCTAAACCTACAGGAAAGTATGCAGTGCCCATAGATGGAAGTCAGTACAATATGTACCGAGTATGTAGGGAAATAATAATAACTGAATAGAAGCTGTAAAGAACTAAAGTAATCAGTGAAAAGAAGTAGAAGTTAACCTGTATGCTTTTATAACCATAGCCTGCATCTAATAGACAACTATACAAATAAGAGCGTAAGTTGTACGATTATATATTCATAAGCTATATCTAGCAAGAAAGTATGCAAACAAGAACCTTAACTAGCCCCCATAAGCCTGGAAGGTACAATGATCACAGAGATAACCTATTTGGGCCCCCAAAAGCCCCGGAAGGCGCCAATCAATCTATATACACCTATTGGTACCCCTGAGGCCCTGCAAGTAACTGTAACTGAACATACCTTGTCTCTTGAGATTATAGTAGAGCCTTCTAGACTCTTGTAATTGAGTTCGGGCCTTTTGGGCCCCCGTGACTGCACCCCGAGCACACAAGGCTCTACGAAGGGTCTGTAATGCCACTGCAGCGTGGAAGAAGTCCATAAGTGAAAAGACTTCAATATGTCCCCGTAGGCTTCACTTTAGTACTTAAAGACAATATGTGCTCTGTAAGCGATTCAATAGCTCTGTAAGCAATACAACATCATAACTCCATAAGCAATATATAACTCTGTAAGCATTAGCAGCATCATAGCTCTGTAAGCAGTGTATAGCTCCATAAGTAGTTCGTACAACTAGTAGCCTCTTAGCTATTCATGGCGAGAGGCAGTACGAAATACGATCTACCCCAACCAGGAATGCTACGCTACAATCTACATATCTAGTCACTCAAAAATGTGTATCCCTAAAGGCCTAATGCGAATGCTAGTCTTTCCCAAGATAGTCTATTAGCTGCCAACGGGCACACCCTGTGTGCCTACACCTTACTAGAGGGTCCTGGCAGCGGTTACAACCCCCGTCGACTTAGACAAAAAAAGACGAGGTTTGAGTGACCTAAGCGATAGTCTGAAGGTCATGCTAGAACAAGGATAGATCATAAGAGAACCATAAGGTCGCAGGCGGCCAACTACTTAGTTCTTCACTTTGAACGACTGTAGGGCTGTTACTAATAGGACATACCCCTAAGCAGTTAGCCCTAACTTCCCACAGGTAGTTTACTATAATTCTTAACCTGAAGGTAATGCTGTGATACTATGGTTGTATTCCCCTAGATATTAGCTTGGTTTGTCTAGATTTCATATAGCTCCTCTGGGCGATTCATTGCCTCGGAGGCAGGTATATCTATATTTAGCCCTTCACGGAAATATATACATAGGCATCTGTAGAAGTAGCACCCGGCGTTGGCCCCATGTATAACTACTAACGAGGTTCCTTCCCCTAGAGTATCAGTTAGTCTATCAGACTTTTAACAACTGGGGTGGTTTTATGAGCGACCTGAATGACAAGTAGTAAGTCAGTCGAAGCCAACGGTCACTGACTATAACTGATTACATGGAAAGATATCTCTTAGTTCATTAAGAAACCTTGGTGCCACTGACTCAAAGGTAAGACCATCCTATCAGGATTCTGGCCTTGGAGGCGTCAAGGTACGCCAACAGCTTACGGGCGAGCTTTACTATCTTTATAGGCATCAAACAGAAAGTTATACTGCCTAGCTGGGCCCTATGCTGTCCAACTATACCAAGTTAGGCCCAACAGCTAGCCACAAGCTTCTAAGGCCATGATATGATAGTTAGACATCAAACTCCTACTAATGTTGTGAACAAATGAACAGGGAAATCTCTATGACTCTCGTAGCATTTGTTATGCTGCATACTCTACCCGATGGGGAAATACTATAATCCAACCTCAATTCATCACATAGCAGCTAACCACAACATATATAATCATTATCTACTAGCAGTAGCTAATTACAACATACATACATTCACCTTACTTACAAAAGGTATAGGTCGTATCACTTTACAACGAGGATACTTTCCAAAAGAGGTTAGCCTTAACATACCTTAATGGCCAATTTCTACTCGCCTAATCCTGTTCCAGCCTAGAACTAGCAATCCCTCCAAATTGCAGCCCTCACGCTGAGAGAATAAAGTTGTTCTCAATAATAGGAAGCGACTAGTAGCAATGTCTTTCAAAGATATTAACTACGAAACAAACTTTGCCTAATTTGTCCCAAAACATACGAATTCCGAAAAATTTAGAAGGTAGACCACTTGTAGATGCTTAGCACTTGATTAGAAGTGATTTCTGAAACTTCTGCTCGATGGGACTCCATTGAGCCGAGCCAATTTCGAAGAAATAACTTCGTGGAGACGTTCTTCACAGGCCTAGGTATCATTACCTAAGAAGAATTAACGTTTGGAGGTGATTTGAAGGCACAATTCAACTTCTAAAAGTGGAAAACCTCGCACCCTTATCGCCTCACCCAAGATCTCTACTTTGGGAAATATTAAATGAAGAAAGTCACAAACTTAAAACATATATATAGGGAGGCAGTGGCCAGGGGGCGTGGTGCGCTGGCCACAATGCCAGGAGTCGAGTGCGATGTGCCGCTCAAGGCGCCAGGGCAGGGGTGGGACATGACGCTCCTTGCACCTGCCTCTACTTCGACCTCCTGCTTGCTTAATGATGTACTCATGCGTTCCCCTCTTCGGACCTTTTCCCGCATGTGCTGTTCTCCCGACACTATCACAAGCGCACACACACGTCCACTAATCCATGGCAACTTACAGGGTGTAAAGCCTGGAACAACTAAGGATATCTAGACTTCACGTCATCCTTAGCTTTTCAATTCATCCCTTCTATATTTCTGTTCCTCCATACGACTCTAATAGTTTGCATGTTTGGTTCTCAAGATAACCCCTACGGACCCAGTGATCTAGTGTACCTGTTAGAGTCTCCACGTGGCTAATTTGTAACTCGAGCATCTACGACTGGGTCAATCTGAGAAAATGTATCCTACGCGCTTGTGCAACATTGATGAACAGATCCTAGCCTCAAAACATAACTCTAACTCGTAGGTAACTTGGCTGATCTTCCGATGGATCCAGTATAGCTTAGTGAATCTAGGGCTGGGCTTGCCCCTCTCGCCAAATCTCACAACGCCCTTCTTTAGAAAAAATTTCAGGAATACCCAGTCGTTGCCTCAATCTCCAACTCCCTACGTCGTATATTGGAATAGCATTGCTGAAGACCATGGGCTGGCAGAAAATGCTCTCCAATGATGAAGCCCTGTCGCATTTTATTGATGAAGCCCTGCCATATATGAAACGCAGAGTCGACATCTGGATTGCAAGATTCTTCTCCCTGCTATCTTGAAGGCCGATGATTCCTTCTGTTGGGCCTTGTCTTTGGGATGTACTAGGCTAGGGTCTCCATATCGTTACTCCTTCTCCTCCACAACTAGATGTGATTTTGCAGTATTTGAGGTAACAATCTAATTATCCTTAAAATATCAGCCTGATGCTTATTTTTTTGCATTCAGCGGTGATTCCCAACTCTATCAGCCCGGTACAGCCTAGAGGTGGTTCTGTTCTCCTCCATATCTAGATGCTCATGTCATGCAATTACTTCTATAGGCTGAAATTCGGGGTTCGTTCCTCATGCACCGTACTGGCAAGGATACTACATGCCAAGTTTACTAACCTATATCGTCATGACCCGTACTCGGGCCAGTTTCCATCATATAATCTTTCTGCCCTTCAACATAATAAGCTGGGGATCATAGGCTTTATTCTCCGGGTATTCCCTACAGATATCAACACATTACGGTGTGATTAGCCTATTTCTAACTTGAGCTTTTGTATTATTGGGAGCCTACTGCTTATGGACTCTCACCTTTGCTCGGCTACTCCTAGAAATCTTATCTATCTTCCTAATCTTTACTGTAGTGAAGATCTAAGTAGCTTATTTAAGTACTAGGGGTTTGGACCATTTTTCTAACATCCCCCAGGAATCAACGGGTCTAGACCTCCTTTACTATTTACTCTTGGCAACATAGCATCAATACTTACGCTCTCTTCTATACTGAGAAAAGGCTAGGAGGCAGGAAATAACCATATCGTACTGTAGTATGGCTAAGGTATGAAACTCAACAAACTTTAAAGGGCTAGGGTGAGAATCTCATAATTTCACAATCTCTCATGCCTTTCAGGTAGTCTAATACTAACTGCTACCCCTGTCTAATACTGAGTAGCTAATAGGTAAGCCAACATACATATACTACACTCCTGACCTCCTTTTTTGAGGGTGTAGAAAGAATTGGAAATGGTGCTAGCATATCTGTTACCTTATGAAGTTCCTGGTGCGCGGAAGAATGCTGGGGTGGGGGGATTGAAAAGAATGTCTCTTCTTCACCTTCAGGCTAGGATGTCCCCCAATGGTGGCACCTCACCGGTACCCTCTCATACTATTGTATCTAACTTGTGGCTGGCTGTAGTCTGTCTCATATCAAACATCATTCTAGACAGACATAACGATGTAAGCTTAGGGACTCAACCCTATACAACTTGGCTCTATAGCACGATCTGAGAAGAAGGAGGGGTAACCACACTACCATGCCTCGTAGCTCCCTACTTATAAAATGTAGTGCACAACATATTTATAAACAAGACTCTACTGGACATGGCTTGTAGATTCCCTAGGACATGACATTGCTCTGGTACCAAGTTTGTCATACCCCACCTTGGGAGGCGTAACTGACACCTAATGCCACACTGGGACCTGGGTTGACCTAGCTGGGAATAATCACCTCTTGTGCTTGCTAGTAACACAAAATAAAGAAAATAAATAGCTATATCTCGGCTGTAAACATAGCCTCAGGCTAACATAGTGTAATACCCCGGGAGTTCCTAAGTCTAGACTCGGGAATTTGAAATGAGAACATTAGAAAAATCTGAGATTTTGACTCAGAACGACTCATAGAAGGAGTAATGAATTATTGGTGGGAGTTGTGGTAAGCTGCTGGGAGTGAAGGTATGGACTAATGGACCATAGTACGACTCGTTGGTTGGTGTGACGACCCGTCGTCATGAGTCGTGGTCAGTAGCTGAAGAAGTTGGGGTCTGGAGTAAGGACTCAAGGTACAACTCATAGGATGATGTAACGGGTCATAGTTTAGAGTCGTTGTTTATCACTGAAGTACCAGGGTTGGATGGTGCGAGTCGTAGTACGACTCGTTGTAAGGAGCAACGAGTGGTGGTAAGTTCCCGTAGGAAGGAGCAGGAAATCCTCCCAATCGTAGTAACATATGGAACCTATGACTCGTTCGATGTAGGTACGAGTCGTGGTGTGACTCGTGGAAAAGTCTAGAATGCAGATTTCATCAGAAGCAGTAACGGATGGTAACCACGCGTCGTGGTAAGGAGGTAAAACTCGTGGTCCTGACTGTGTTAAATTTCAAGATTTTTCATTAAGGGTATTTTCGTAATTCCTAGGCACTAAGGTCCTAAACTACATCGTTTTAAGCTCAGTTAGAAGGGTTTTAGAGGTTCTTAACCTATCCTAAGCCTTACCATTCCATGCATGCAAGTTCAGGGTATTTCCTTGGAGATCAAGCTTGAGAAATTCCACAATTTCTTCTCCAATTTCTTTGGGCTTTCAAAGGGGATTGTAAATCAGATTTACCTAGGTATATTGGGCTATAAATGAGAGTTCCTTTCACTCTCATGCTCAAATTTTTTCTCAATTCCATGAATTTAAATTCTAGATTCAAGTTCATGATCTTATGTGGTTTATTTCTAATTTTGTGAGATTCTCTATGATCTATTTATGAGTCAATTTTCTTCATGTATCAAATCATGTTTTAAGTGAGTCCTCATCCTTCGAGGACCTTCTTATCAGATTATTATCAGTACTTTCAATTTTCATCTTGTTAGTGAGTTAGTTGGGGTCTTGTCCCATAAACTCATTAGATTATAGAGGCTTATCAAATAACATGTATTCAGCTTTGGATCAGTATTATGTTTTTCGTTGTTCAGGTGTTATTTTCAGATATCAGCTTAAGCATGTTTTATTATTCCAGTTTCCACTTGTTGTATGTTCTTAGCTACTATGTTCATGCCATGGGTCAACTTGGAGCCTTTCGGGGTTCCTTGTCCCGTGTCTTGATCCGGGCCTATGTTCGAGTCGTGACACAAGGCCACACAACAAACCTGTAAAGAAATAGCTAACCTAGCAGTCACAATAATAAAAGGATCCTATGCGGGCCGACCAGACCACCATGCTGTCTAAGTCATAATAGAAGGAAAAAAGGTAGTCATATATGAACTATAGCCGATAAGGCTGCTAAATAATACCTAAACTAGGCCCCACATGGCCAACACACAAAACATAACATATATAGGACCCACAGAGCCAATGACGCACAACTAGCTAGGAACTGAAATTGTAGTTTCCAAGCTTCTAAGAGTGAAACATCTTGGTCGGGATAGGGTCCTGGCCTACCCAAAATCTATATAATAAAGGACAAGCAAACCTCTACTACCTGGCAACTGAATGAAAGGAGCTGACCAATTTGTTGACTCTGAATAACTGCTAAAGGAGGTCCTGAAACCTGTCTGTCTAAACCTGCAGGCAAGTATGCAATGCCCCATAGATGGGCAATAGTACAATATGTACCGAATATGTAGGGCAATAATAGTAACTGAATAGAAGCTGATAAACAACTAAAAGTAGTCAGTGAAAAGGAGCAGAAGTTAACTTGTATGCTTTTATAACCATAGCCTGCATCTGATAGAGAACTATATAAACAAGAGCGTAAGTTGTATGATTATATATTCATAAGCTATATCTAGCAAACAAGTATACAAAAAAGAACCTAACGTGGCCCCCATAAGCCTGGAAGGTACAATCATCATAGAGATAACCTACTTGGGCCCCCATAAGCCCCGAAAAGCGCCAATCAGTCTATATACCCCTATTAATACCCCTGAGGCCCTGCAAGTAACTGTAACTGAACATACTTGGTCTCTTGAGACTATACCGGAGCCTTCCGGACTTCTATAACTGAATTCGGGCCTTTTGGGCCCCTGTAACTGCACCCCGAGCACACAAGGCTTTACGAAGGGTCTGTAATGCCATTGTGGCGCAGTAGAAGTCCATAAGTGAATAGACTTCAATATTGCCCCTTAGGCTTCACTTTAGTCCTTATAGACAATATATGGCTCCATAAGTGATTTAGTAGCTCCGTAAGCGATCAATAGTACCATAAGAATTAGCAGCATCGTAGCTCCGTAAGCAGTTCGTACAACTAATAGCCTCTTAGCTATTCATGGCAAGAGGTAGTACGAAATACGATCCACCTCAACCAGGGATACTACGCTAAAATCTACATATCTAGTCACTCAAAAAGGAATATCTAGCCCCATAGGCCTAACGCGATCACTACTCTTTCATAAGATAGTCTATATAGCTGCCAATGGGCACACCCTGTGTGCCTACACCAAACCAGAGGGTCCTGGCAATGGTTACAACCTCCGTTGACTTAGATAGAAAAGGACGAGGTTTGAGTGACCTAAGTGATAGTCTGAAGTTCATGCTAGAACAAGGATAGCTCATAAGCGAACTGTAAGGTCGCAGGCAGCCAACTATTTAGTTCCTTTACTTAGAACGACTATAAGGCTTCTACTAATCGGACATGCCCCTAACCAGTTAGCCCTAACTTCCCACAGGTAGTTTACTATAATTCTTAGCCTGAAGGTAATGTTGTGATACTATGGTTCTAGTCCCCTAGATATTACCTTGGTCTGTCCAGATTTCATATAGCTCCTCTGGGCGATTCATAGCCTCATAAGAAGGTATATCTAGATTTAGCCCTTCGTAACAACATGTACATGGGCATCTGTAAAAGTAGCCCAGGGCATTAGCCCCATGTCTAACTACTAACGAGGTTCCTTCCCCTTGAGTATCAACTAGTCTATCATACTTCTAACAGTTGGGCTGGTTTTTTGAGCGACCTGTACGACAAGCAATAAGTCGCCCGAACCCAATGGTCACTGAATGTAACCGATCACATGGAAATGATCATCTATCTATCGCTTAGATCATTAAGCAACCCTGGTGCCACTGAGTCAAAGGTAAGACCATCCTATCAAGATTTTAGCCCTGGAGGCATCAAGGTACGCCAACGGCCTAGGGGCGAGCTTTACTGTCTACATAATCGTCAAACAGAAAGTTATACCGTATAGCTGTGCCCTATGCTGTCCAACTTTACCAAGTTAGGCTTAAAAGCTATCCACAAGCTTCTAAGGCCTTGGTACGACAACGAGACATCAGACACCTACTAATACTATGAACAAATGAACAGGGCAGTCTCTATGATGCTCGTAGCGTTTGTTACGCTGCATACTCTGTACTATAATCCAACCTCAGTTCATCTCGTAGAAGCTAACCACAACATATATAATCATTATATACTTTCAGCAGCTAATTACAACATACATACTTTCACCTTACTTACAAAGGTATAGGTTGTATCACTGTACAACGAGGATACTTGCCGAAAGAGGTTGTCCTTATATACCTTAATTGCCGAGTTTTGCTCGCCCAATCCTGTTCCAGTCTAGAACAAGAAATCCCTCCAAATTGCAGCCCTTACGTTGAGAGAATGAAGCTTTTCTCAATAATAGGAAGTGGCTAGTAACAATATTTTTCAAAGATATTAACTACGAAACAAACTTCGCCCAATTTGGCCCAAAACGTATGAATTCCGAAAAAATTTAGAAGGCAGAAACACTTACCTACCACTTGTAGACACTTAGGACTTGATTAGAAGTGATTTCTACAACTTTTAATCGGTGGAATCCCTCATGCTGGGCCAATTTCGAAGAAATAATTCCGTAGAGACGTTCTTCGCAGACCAAGGAATCATTACCTGAGAAGAATTGACGTTTAGAGGTGATTTGACGGTGTAGTTCAGCTTCTAAAGTGGAAAACCTCGCACACTTATCACCTCACCCGAGCTCTCTTCTTTGGGAAATATTAAAGGAAACAAGTCCCACACATTAAACATATATATAGGGATGTGGTGGCCAGGGGGCGCGGCATGCCGGCCACAGCGCCAGGAGTCGGGCGAGATGCGCTGCTCAAGTCACCAAGGTAGGGGCACGATGCCAGGCTCCTTGTCCCTACCTCTGCTTCAGCTTCCTGCTCGCTCGATGATGTACTTGTGTGCTCCCCTCTTCAGACCTTTTCATACGTGTTCCATGCTCCCAACATTATCACATGCGCATACACACATCCACTAATCCATGGCAATTTACGGGGTGTAACATTCCCATAGGTCATGGTACATCTTGGTGGCACCCGGATCGATAGAGTACCGAGAGCCATGAGCCTCAATCAACATCCACTCTCTTAGGTCATCTACAGTTGGGACACACAATCGGCCCTGATATAGGAGTACACCATCTCCCCCTTAGGAGAAAACCTCTACTTTTTGATTCCGAACAACTTCCTCAAGATTCACTAGGATAGGATCCTCATCTTGCCTAGCTTTGACTTCTGTCACCAAAGAAGATTCCAACCCATTCTGAACAATAACACCACCATCCGCCGAACTTGTAAGGCGAACCCCCACACGAGCAAGCCTATGGACATTTTTCACCAACTCCTTCCTCCCTTCCTCCACGTGAGACACACTCTCTATGGACAGCCTACTAAGAGCATCAGCCACTACATTGGCCTTGCCCGAATGATAAGAACACTCATGTCATAGTCCTTGAGAAGCTCTAGCCATATCCATTGCCGTAAATTCAGGTCCTTCTGAGTGAACACATACTGAAGTCTCTTATGGTCCATGAATACATCCACATGCACCCTATACAAATAGTTTCTCCAAATATTCAAAGCTAACACCACGGCTGCCAACTCTAGGTCATGCGTCGGGTAATTCTTTTCATGGGTCTTAAGCTATCTAGAGGCATACGCTTTGACCTTACCATGATGTATCAACACACAACCAAGACCAACCTTAGAGGAATCACAATACACAACAAAACCATCCATGCCCTCTGGAAGGGTCAATACTGCGGTTGAAGTGAGTCGAGTCTTTAACTCCTGAAAACTCTTTTCGCAAGCCTCCAACCACTGAAATTTGACCTTCTTCTGGGTCAACTTAGTTAACGGTGCTACAATGAATGAAAATACCTCAACAAACCTCCTGTAGTAGCCAACTAAACCCAAAAAAGCTCCTAATATATGTAGGACTAACTGGTCTAGGCCAATTCTTCACCGCTTCTATCTTTTGCGAGTCCACCTGCACACTCTCGCTAGACATTACAAGGCCCAAAAATGCCACCGAGTTCAGCCAAAACTCACACTTGCTGAATTTAGTAGACAACTGGAGATCCTTGAGAGTCTGCAACATAATCCTCAAATTAGTGGCATGCTCCTCCTCGCTCTTAGAGTATATGAGAATATTATCTATGAAGACAATCACATACATATCCAAATATTTCTTGAACACCCTATCCATCAAATCCGTAAAAGCTTCAGGAGCATTCGTTAGTTTAAAAGACATAACTAAAAACTCATAGTAACCACATTGAGTCCTGAAAGCCATCTTCGGAATGTCACTCTCCCTAACTCTGAGCTGATGATATCCAGATCTGAGGTCTATCTTTCAGAAGCACTTAGCACCCTGAAGCTGGTCAAATAGGTCATCAATTCTGGGGAGGGAATACTTGTTCTTGATTGTGACCTTGTTCAACTACTGATAATCAATGCACATTCTAACGGAACCATCCTTCTTTTAGATAAAGAGAACTAGAGCACCCCATGGAGATTTTCTAGGTCTAATGAATCCCTTATCTAGGAGATTTTTCAACTCCTTTAACATGGATGGAGCTATTCTTTAAGGAGGAATGAATATGCGCTACGTATCAGGGAGAAGGTCAATACCAAAGTCAGTAGGACTTCTGGTAGATCATCTGGAAACACCTCTAGATACTCACATACAATAGGGATAGACTGAAGAGTCGGGGTCTCAGACGTAGAATCCTTGACCTAAACTAGATGACACATACAACCCTTAGAGATCATCTTCCTGGCCTTGAGATAGGAAACAAAGCGACCTACAAGCACATCTAGAGCTGCTCAAGTAGTAGCTAGGCCATGACCTCGATTGTTGCCTTGCCTAGCCAAAGGACAATCCCTGCGCATATGCCCAGGTTTTCCACACCTGAAGAAAACATCTAAAACAACCAAGCACTGGCCAAGATGTTTCCGGCCACACTTCTTACAAGATGGAAAAGTGTGCTCCCCTGACATGCTCCTCTGTCCCCTAAGCCTGGCGCTCTGCCTCTCTGATCTCCTCGAGGTCTGGTTGGAATGCTGGCTGATAAGGGAGATGGGACTAACGACCCCTGGCGGAACTAAGGTCAACGTCCACCACTAGAACTTTGGTGAAAGTGCTAATGACTCCTTGTCCTGACCCTCTTGGACTCTCTCTCCTTCTCCTTCATTTGCTCCACCTCTATCTGCTGGGCATATATGACCAACCGGGAGAAATCTATGTCATTGACCAACATGGAGGTCCTACACTCCTTGACCAAAGTATCTGCCACTCCATTCACAAACTTCCTCACACAAGCCCTAGAATCAACAACCATATTTTGTGCATACTATGACAACCAGATAAACTTCAAAGCATACTCCTGGACAGTCCTGTTGTTCTGCTTTAAGTTGACGAACTCTGCTTCCTTTGCCTCCCTTAACTCCCTAGGGAAGAACCTATCAGAGAAAGCAGTCACAAACTCATTCCAACCATGGGAACTTCTCCAAATCCCCTACTATACTTCCACTGACAGAACCATATAAGAGCACCCCATTTCAGCTGAGAGGAGTCTAAGTCTGCACTCTCATTTACCGTCACGCCACTTATCTGGGTGATCTTATGCACCTCTTCCAGGAACTCGTGCGATTCCTCATCCACCTTCAATCCAAGAAACTCAGGTGGGTTCATCTTGAGAAAGTCTTGCACTCCCGCCGCTGCTGCTTTCCCATTCTGAGGAACATGGGACACCGTTGTTGGTTGAACTGAGAGGTCATGGCCTGTGCCAACATCTGAAATGCCGCCCTGAACTACGCATGAGTGGCTTTCTTGGGAAAAGGATCCACTGGAGCTGGTGGGGTTGGCTGATGCCCATCTCCATCTCCATTGCCATTTCCATGGCCATTTTTGTTGCCATTTCTTCAACTATTAACTTGGTGTGGAGGAATATTTCTGCAAATACGTATAGCATGAGTTAGAGGAATAGAGAGGTATTTCACCGCACATGTATTTCAGTTTCAGTTTTGTTGAGTTAGTTGGNCTTCAACTATTAACTTGGTGTGGAGGAATATTTCTGCAAATACGTATAGCATGAGTTAGAGGAATAGAGAGGTATTTCACCGCACGACATAGATCATGAAAGAAGGAAAATTAACTAAAATGTCTTGTAGCCTCTCTCCCATAAGTGTGGTGCGCTTCACACCCATGGAAAGGACTATACTTAACACAACTTTTAGACACCCTAGGGCACACCTAAACCTTTACTCTAATATCAAGTTTGTCACTTCTCGAGCATGGACCCTGGATCCAGACACGGGACCTAGAACCATGAATTACTCCAAGATAACCCATGGTACATGAATAGCATGACTTAAAAGAATAATCAAGCTGAAATCATGCATATAATTTAAATAGATCATGAGAGTAAGGACTGCATTCTAAAGGCCATATCTATGATATACAAACCATAAGCTAGTTATCATAATTGAACATAATGACTCAAGATTTAAAAATAGAAATCATATGACTTGTCATGCTTGAAACCATAAGTAAAAGCTCATAAACTGATCATTGGGTCAAACATGCTATAAAGCATAATATCATAATTCATGAACACGAGTAACTGAAATCATGAGGAACAATGGGAGACTCGTTATAACCAATAACTACCATGTATGAGTTCATGATGATCCCACGTATTGCCCACGTGGAGGAGATCCATCCTAAGGCTTGCAAGCACAAAGGAAGAATAAGGTATAATGTCATAGTGTGACCTCGATTGGGGAAAACACTCTCTTGAGAGGTCCCAAATATATACCTATGCTGGCGCGTAATTTATAAGATCGGGGAACCTTAGAACCCCTAGCCTATTTGGTGCTAGTCATTACTCCCAAAACATGCATATTGCTCATATAATCATATTCTGAAAGCATAGCTTAAATTTGAACATTGGAGTCTTGACTCCAAATCACATCATAAGTTGCATTAGGAGTCTTGATTCCAAATCATATCATAAACTGATCTTGTTAGCCTTGGCTAAAATCTTAACAAGTATAGTTAACTTGCATGGGTTTGCCCAAATCATAAAATCATGCATACTTAAAATATACTTCATAAGTCAAAATCATGAACTCATAAGTTGAGAGTTCATATATATTCATGCATACTAGATAACTCATCATGCTTGAAATCATCGATCATAGGCTTGAATTTTCATAAAACTTGCATGATAGGGAATAATTTCTAATAACTTGAAATCATGAATTTTATAATTAAATTGAGTGTAAAATCTTCGCATAGACTTAAATCATACGTTAGAACATGAGGGGATTGGACCCATAAATATATCATATATAATTTCATAGAATTAGTTTAAAACCCTAGAAATCAATACACTTGATTTAGAAACTTAAATTATTGAATTATAGGGGAAATTTAGGCATGAGGGTGGAAGAAATCTCCCATTAATAGCCCTACATACCTGGATAAACTGATTTCCGAACTGGTCTTGAAAGCCTAAGAGAATCGAGGAAGAAATTGAGGAGGAATTCTCGTTTGAACTTGGAAGAGAATTTTAATTCAATGCATGCATGGGAGCCTAATGACTTAGTCTAGGATAAACCCTCTTAAAACACTCATTAAAAGGCTCAAAAAAATGTCATTAAGAAGTTAGGAGCTTAAAATTTTATAAGAATATCCCTGGAAATAGGTAATCAAAAACTGACAGCTAGGTACCACGGGTCGTACCATGAGTCGTACCCACAAACAATGACTCGTGGTTCCCTCTTGTTGTTAATCATCTATATTTCCCAGGCTCACTGTTTCTCAAACCACTGGTCGCACAATGCGTCATACCATGGATCATGGTTAGGGGTCCCCATCCCCCCCCAAAACATTCCACAACTGCATACAACGACTCGTTGTTACCTACAATGCGTCGTACCATGACCAGTTATATCCCTTAAGCCTACCACTCATAAGATACTACGACTCTTTCCCACGACCTGCCACATCAAACAACGAGTCGTACCTTGACTCGTAGGTCCAAGATTTGACATCCAGTAGCGTACCACGACTGCTAACCATGACTCTTTACATCAACCTATGACTCATTCCACGAGTCATTATCACTAGTTTGGGAAACTGTTGGCTCACCACGACTCCCTCCTACGACCCATACCAAGGAACAAAAACTCGTATCACGAGCCGTTCTGAGAGAAAAATGCAAATTTTCTGCTGAATCTACTACATGTCTAGGGCTTGGTCGTAGGGACTTTTGGGGTGATACAGAACCCTATCTCTTATTTGGGAGGAATGATTGGGCTTGCTAATATCTAATTAATCTATTTTTGTAAAGTGAGATTGGTGGTGAAAGTCATCTAATCATGTTAGATTTCTTCAATTGTACTTGAAAGATCCAATTGAGGTTTGGGTAGCATTAATCAACAATGACCCAAATCTTTAAACCTTTTTAAATTGATTCACCTAGAAATTTGATGAATCGAATTGATAAATTGCAATCAGTTTTGATTTGAATTATAATCAATTTGATAAAATTATCTTAGATTGATATTGTTAAGATTGTTGAGAGACACCTGGAAATTGCCTAAGTAGATTGCCTGCATATTTGTGAAAATCCAATTATCATGACTCCCGATTAAGTGATTTAGGGGGATCAACCCTATGCGGGACTACTTTCCTAGAATTTCTCACTTTTTTAATCCTTAATCATTTTAGTTTTAGTTTAATTACATTTTAACCCTAAAGTATATCATTGTCACGATCCGAGTCTATACCCTGGACGCGATACGGTGCCTAGAGCCACAAGTGACCCCAAGTTAACCTATAGCATGAAATATTTCTAACATGATATAAGATTATGAAGAAAACTAAGTGGAAGATAACTGAATTGTAAAACATTCATATTTTTGAATAATGAAATATATTGATAAATAACATTGGGTCATAAAGCTGGAAATACTTCTACTATGTCTGAAAGCTTCTATTACTAATGAGCTATTGTGACAAATCCCCAGCTAACTTCAAAGTCTAAAACTAAACCAATGATAAAGAGAAAATGACTAAAATATAACTCTAGTCCTTGAAAGATGAGGATTCACCATTAATAGCTTCTGGTATATGCGAGAATGAGTCTAACTGTGGTGCTGCACCTGAGTACGTGAATCTATATTATAAAATGATATAACACAAAGAGTATGCCGTTAGTACTTTAAATGTACTGAGTATGTGATATATGCAACTGGAATATAAAATAGGTTAGTAAAATCTGAAAAGTATAACTAAATTGATGTACGACGACCCTATCTGAATGCATAAATGCTGAAATAACAGGACAATATGAAAATACTGACTGCACGGGTAAAACTAATTTTAGGGTCATGTACATGCACTAAAAGCTAAACTATGACTGTAGCTGAAGACTGTAATTATAATATGGGAGATTCTATAAACCAACATATTACCACGCGAGTTAAACGTAGATTTTTATGTATACGCCCTATCGATAGGACCCAATATACCTTGCTATAATATAAAGGCATGGTTGGTGTGATCACTAATTGAGACCCATTCGGGCTAATAACCTACGATGGAACATAGTTCTGAGACCTGGGTGCACTGAACCCCGACCTAATCGGTGCTAAGTACTACTCCCAACTGATAATTTACTGACTATTTACTGATAGTTTACTAATAACTCAGAAATTGATGCCCTAAGACTAAGTAAAAAACTTTATGTGAGAGTACCCTAAGAGTCTACAGGACCTGATACTAATAATACTGATAATTCTGAAAATACTGATTGTACTGAGAAACATTCATGCTGAAATCATGTTAAGGTTACATACTCATAATAAGACAACCCTTCTGAAAGAGTGAAAAATCATGAAGGCTTAACTTGAAATCATGCCACAATCATGATTGCGAAAATATAATATCTAATCGGAGGTAAAAGCATGAATTTTACTTACTAACAATCATGAGAAACTTGAAACATTAAGAACATTAGGGAGTTCATAAGATGACTAAAAAACCCTAGGACATGATCTTTTACAGAGCTGAAAATACCAGGTTTTCTAAAAAGCATTAGGGACACAAGGGTGAAAGAATAGCCCTTGTTGAATTCCTACATACATGGAGAAGAAGAGTTCCTTTCTAGAGCATGAATCTTAGAGCTTTGGAGGAAAACCTTAACCTTGGCTTGAGAGGATTTGATACTTATATCGTATGTTTTTGAGAGTGTAGGAGAGAATAAAAGGGAAAAGTCGACTAATTCTCTTTAATCCCCTTCTAAAATATCCCAAAATGACGTAGTTTAGGTGTTAAAAGAGTGAGAAATTATGAAAATACCCTTGGAAATCCAATCATAAAATCTTCCTATTTCATGCCATGGCTCGTGGTGACCCCTCGTGGTCACTGAATCCATGTTGTTCATTCTCTGTACCTCTTCTCACAATCACTCAGTATGATCCATACGTACATAGTACGATCTGTAGGTTCCGCTCATGATTACCAGGACTTATTTGGTTGCTCGTCATAACTTCATCCCACGAATGGCTACCATGACCTCGACCTCCATACCACGGGTTGTACTGAGGGAAAATTCCAATTTTCCTACTGATTTCTACTCCAAGTTTGGGGTCTGATCTTAGAAACTTTGCGGGTGTTACAATCACCAACATATAAATTATATTTGCACTGCTTGATATTTATGGATTTAAACACTGTCCCTATGGATACGATTCCATTCCTTATTGGGTTATTATATTGCATCGACCGTGTACACTCTTCTTAGTGAGGTGGATTCTAAGAAATATCATACTTTTGGCGCCATTGCCAAGGAATTTAGCATTTGATCCTATTTAGCAGTTAAGATTTTGATTTGTTTGATTTGATTCTACTCTATCACACTTGTTATGTTGTGATTGAGAAACAGGTGAGCAACAAAGAATGGATTTGCCACAGGGTGAATAGAGAATGTCTTCACGAAAGTTAATGATGATATATATTATGCTAGTGTCGTACCTCCGAGAGTAAATTCTACCTCATTCAAAATCGATGGTAGAATCTAGATTCTACATAATGCTAAAAGCCGAAGGTCAGTTCCACAATTCAACTAACTAAGACCCGCATTAGCATCTCAAAAACTTTCTGGAGGTTTGCAATCTTCATAAGTAGAATAATATATCAGATGACATAGTCATTTGAGGATATTTAAATATTCCTTGGCGGGAGAGGCTCGTGACTGGTTGCACCTTTTATCCGCCAATTTTATTCGCACGTGGACAAAACTTATAAACGTGTTCTTGAAAAAGTGGTTCGCACCGAGAAAAAAATCGAAGAAAGGAATAAGATTTTTTATTTTAGGCAGCTTTTGGGGAAATAATTATTTGAGGCATGAGAACGCTTCAAGCAGTATGTATTGAGAGCACCTAACCATGGATTTTTTGATTACATTTTGCTTGAAAAATTCTATAGTATGCTGGATTTCTTGACCCAATCGGTGGCCAATAATGCATTTGGGGGCTATTTTATGGATAGGACTTATAACCACATTGCCACCATTCTTGATCGAATCGCCAAAAATAACCATTCTGGCATTCCGGTGACCAAAGTGGTGGAGTGAATATTGATACTCCCTCATTAACCCATTTAATGAAGGAAAACCAAGAGAGAGATCAAATGATGACTACTATGGCCACCAATATTGCCTTGTTGACAAAGAATTTGATCGAGAATGAGATCAAGAAAGTTCATACAGTTACATAAGTACCAGGGGACCCACCTCACTATGCTCTCACATATTCTCTTCCCTATCTTGGTCAATAGATTTAAGATCAACCACCCACACAATTTGAGAACACTAACTATGTCGGAAATGCATTGGATTGTTATCCAAGGCCACATTATCAATAAAATCAAAGCCATCCATAGTCCAATTACCAAAATCAATGGAGACCTCAATCACAAGGTTAAGGCCAATATTATGCTAGGAACGATTATAGTGGCCCGAGTCAAAGCTGACAAGGTAGAAATTTTGAGAACCGAAGTTATAATCCTGGTGTGACACCAAGAGGACTGTTATATAGTTCTCACAATTGGAGAGATAGTTCACCACAAGATCAAGGGGTTGTCAAAATTGAGGGCATGTTGGAGAAAGCCCTCTCAAATCAAGAGAGATATGATACTTGTTTTAAGAGTCTAACTGAAGTTTTTAGCTCTCATACAATCTTTATTCAGAGATAGGAGTAAAAAATGAGAGACCTCTCTAGAGAGAACAATCTAAAATAGAAGGGTTAATTTCACAGCGACACCCTGACAAATTCCAAGGGTAGTGAAAGTAGCTCTACTTCTCATTGCATGTCTATAGTGACTCGATCTAATAAAATTTTGTATTATAAAGTTGATAAGCCTTGTGTTGATGATGTTGACCAAGCTGAGCAAAAGATGCCCAATGAAGTTACAAAAGAGGTGGGATAGAAGCCACTTGTTGATGGTTATAATATTGAGATGATAGTGGACACAAAAAGAGAAGAAAAGGCAAGAGAGAAAGTGGGTGACATTGACAAATTCTATCCTCAACCTTTTCCTCCTTTTCCTTAAAGACTGGCTAAGAAAACTCTAGATTGTGCAGTTAAAAAGCACATTGAGAGGTTAAAGAACGTGACTTTGAGGGAGCCATTCATTGATACTCTAAAAGAGATGCTTGAATTCTCCAAGTACTTGAAAGAGTTTCTAACAATGAAGAGGTCAATTTAGGAAGAAGTGATTCCAATAACCAATTGAATTCATGTCATCATCGCGCACACACATGTGGAGAAAAAGGGAGATCCTGGAGAGTTCACTGTTCCATGCAAGATCAGGCACTATGACTATTTGCTAACTCTATGTGATAATGAGGCAGGGATTAATTTGATGCCTCTAGCTATCTACAAATTTTCAGGGCAGACCATGTTTAAGCCCACCTCTACTTGGCTTCAAATAACTTACAAGTCAATCAAAAAGCGGGAAGGAGTGGTGGAAGATGTATTGGTGTAGGTCGGAAATTTCATACTTCTAACTGACATTATTGTTTTAGTTATGACAAGGACATGGACATACCTATCATTCTTGATTGACCTTTTCTGGACACTAATAGAGCTTTGATGGACTCAAAAAAAATATGAAATCATGTTCCGAGTCAATGACGAATCCATGACCTTCAAGGTGGGAAGAGGGCATGAGTTACCTAACAGATGCAAGAGCATAACTGTGGTTGAGAAAAGAGTTGAGAAGAGCGACGATGGAAAAGGCAAATCAATCACAGAGTCAAGGAGAGAGCCAAGAAGAATAAGGCTAAACGCAAGTGGGTGAAGAAATATCTTTGTGGTTCCAGAGAAAGAAAGTGGGTGAGAAAGTTTCTTAATAGAGACAACTCATCCTTGTGCTGATTCAGATATCATGTGTCATGTCGTGATATTAAATCAGACGCTCTTAGGAGGCAACCCAAGGGATACTACACCATGTGTAGTATTCGTATCATACCACGACGTTAAATCAAATGCTTCTTAGGATGCAACCCAAGTGTTTTGGACTAATGTGTATTGATGAATGCAAGAATGGAATGCATTTTAAAAATATGGATTGTTATCTACTCCATTAATGGGAAGCCAAGTACAACAGTGAGTTGTTGAGTTTGAATTTAAGGGACGATCTACTATGGGGATCACATCTTGAAAAGATGGTCCATCTTTTGGACTATCAAATGTGTTTAATAAATGGGGGCAATCTTGTGAATTTGGGCTAAGTGTGGTTTTAAAGAGGGGTCATCTGTTCAAGAGACGACCTCCTCTTATGACCATGATCTGCCCCACCCCACTTATATAATTGGAGGGTTTTTAAGCAGGATCCTTACATGTTACTCCCTCATTCATCTTCTTCTTCACTCTTCTACAAAAAAAAACTCCATTACTAAACCTTCAAGCTTTTCAACTTGCACCCATTACATCACACTCTCAAACACACACACACACATCATCATAGCATTGATTTCATGAGCACCTAGGGTCCCTGAGCTTGTGATTTCTTCTCCCCAACTCAAGCACACACCCAACACATCTTGCTCTGAAAATCTGAGTATTTTGTTAAATTTTGTGCTTAATTCTATGCATAATTCCTCTGGGTTATTGATTACCTATGATTTGAACATGGGGGGGGAGGGGAGAACTGAGTTATTATCATGATTTGTATGGGGTTTGTACTTGAGTATGACTTGATTGTATGATAAATTGGTCCGTCTATGTGAAAAATGATCGTATCTTGCCCTGTACACTGAATATTGGAATAAATATATTAAATTTTTGCTAAGTGTTGAATATACCCCCTGTATATTGATAAACTGGACTATATTTTGAAGAAACAATCTGCACTTTGATCCATCCTTTGAAACAACATGTCAAGTTCCTTAGGTTCAGTTCATGATTCAACATATGGTCCGTGTCTTCAAAAGACAAACTGCATGTTGGACCATTCTTTGATCTAGTGTGATATGACAATAAAGTCAAGTGAAAGCTCATAATGTGGTCTGCATCTTCAAGATGTAGATCATTTTTCCCCCATACTTTAATATTGAGTTGTTTAGTTTTAAGTTGTTCAAAGGAGGAAACAAGGGGAGGACATGTTCAAAGTCAGATGGTCAATAAAAGGAGCCCATGAGAGGTACATTGAGGGTTGAACCGATCATAATGGCAAGCCCCGATGGGGCATCACAGAGGAGAGAGCTATCAGTGGCACCAGGTTGGACCAATACCCCGACATCCTAAAGCAGATTTGATTCCAGCAATGGAATGTCCTTCTCTATCCTCAGGGTCAGTACATCCAAACCTTCATCAGGGAATTTTATACAACCCATGGCATCCTCTTTTTAGGTGGTAGATTTGTATTTGAGGTCATCAGCGAAGCCACTGGAGTTAGTAACGATTTGACGAGTATCGGTTGATGTACGCCTTGAGGCAAACAATCGATATTACTTGGGCACGCATTATGCTGCGATAGATACCACTCAGTTTGATGCTGTAGATGATTTAGGAGCATGTGCTAGTCCGTGGATGGCTAGAGTCACTTCCTGATCTATACCCACATAGGCCTCCTTTGACACAACTCACATTTTCAAGAGGGACTTGTGGCTACAAGAAAAGTTTTGGTGGAATATTATGTGTCGCCACATATTCCCGATAAAGAGTGACAACAAGCTCACACATGGACTAGCACCGATCATGGTAGTGACTATAGATAAGAAGAGGGTAGATATATGGCAGATGTTATCACTGGAGATCAAGGAGCGAGCTTTGCAGGAAGCCACCTCTCTCTCATGCCCATGTTTGGTGACAACTTGTAATACCCCAAAAGTCCCTAAGATCAGGCCCGAGAATTGAAATGGAGAAAATAGAAAAATCCACAGTAGGTCACAGGACAAGTCATTAAGTGACCCGTCAAATGACTTAACAAGTCATTGAGTGACCTGTTGGGTGGTGCCGAGTTGGAGAAAATGTTATTTCCAGAAGTCATGATGGATTAAGGAATGAGTCGTCAAGTCTCTTGAAGACTCATTAAGTGAATCATTGAGTGAAAAGATCAAAGAATTGAGATAAGGTTGCCAGTGGAAACGGGTCAGGAGATGAACCATCAAGTCTCCCAATGGGTCGTCCAGTTCCTCGTTGGGTCTGGCAGTGTGATTTTTCCTGTCAGATTATTAAGGGTGTTTTCACAATTTCTAAGTTCCTAACTACAAAATTAAGTCATTTTTATCCCTATAAGGGGTGTTTTTAAGGGTTTTAATCATCCTAAACCCTTATTGTACTCCTAACACCCCTAAGTGGAGATCAAATCCCCTTAAGAGAAGCTAAGCTTCTTCATCAAATCTTCCTCAATTCCCTTTGGATTTCTAATCAAGTTGAGAATCTTCAAGACCAAGTATGTAGGGTTATGAATGGAGGAAAATCTTCCACCCTCATACCTAATTTCATCCCAGTTATATGATTCAAGCTTTGCTTTCTTCTGAGTTCTGCTCGAGGAACTAATTTCANCAAGTATGTAGGGTTATGAATGGAGGAAAATCTTCCACCCTCATACCTAATTTCATCCCAGTTATATGATTCAAGTCTCTAAGCATGTCAAATTTAATTCTAGAATTTTTACCCAATTTCCATGCCTTCTCTATGGGTATAATCCCTTCATGCTTTGATTGATGTTTCATGACTATTAGGGAAATTTAAACCTCAATTTACTTATTAATTCATGATTTCATGTTTATGAGGATTATGCCCTATTATGCATGAATTATGAATCTCAATCTTATGAGTCTATGATTTCAAGTATGATGAATTATCTAGTATGCATGAATGTTTATGAATTCTTAACTTATGATTCCATGATTTTTAAATATGAAGCTTATTTCAAGTATGTATGATTTCATAATTTGGGCAAGCCCATGTAGAGTTAAATATATTTATCATGATTTTAGCCAACGCTTACAAGATCAGTTTTAAAGAGATATTTGGAGTCAAGACTCCCCAATATTCAGATTTAAGCTATGTTTTGAGAACATGATTATGAGCAATATGCATGTTTTGGGAGTAGTGTCTAGAACTGAGTATGCAAGGGATTTTGAGGACCCCGATCTCTGAACTACGCACAAACATAAGATATATTCTTATTTGAGACCTCTCAAGAAAGTGTTTCCCCTGCCGAGGGCATAACAGTGATATCACACCTTATTCATCCTTTTCCCTAGCAAAGATTAGGATAGATCTCCTCCAAATGGGCTAGACGTGGGATCATGATGCACTCATATGTGATGGTTGTCGGTTATGACGAGTCTCCTATTGTTCCTCATGTTTTCAGTTACTCATGTTCATAACGTATGATATTATGTCTTTTAGCATATTTGACTCATTGATCAGTTTATGAGTTTTTACTTATGTTTTCAAGTAAAGTACACTAAATGATTTCTAATTCTAAACCTTGGGTCATTATGTTCAGCTTATGATGAATATCTTATTAGTATGTATATATCAGACATAAGGCTTTTAGCATATAGACCTTACTCTCATGATCTATTTTGATTTACATGCATGATTTCATACTATTATTTAATAGAATGTTTTAGTTTCTCTACATAATCAGTACATTCAAAGTACTGACTGCATACTCTATGCTATATCGTCTTATAATATCGATTCGGGTGATCCATCTCAGTCTCGTCGATAGTTCGCTCCCGATCAGTTCAACTCCTTTTCCGCTTAGGTGAGTCCTCATTCTCTGTGGATGTTATCAGTTTTATATTTTTATCATGTCTCTTAGTTTTAG
>JACEIK010002682.1:88050-104138 GCA_018107945.1 Datura stramonium
GTTAGAACCCTTCCTCTAGGGTTGAAGCCATGAATTATGATTGTGATTTTATGAAATTATTTTGGAATTAAGTTATTGATTGTTGTTTTTGTCTTGTATTTTGGATTGTTGGTTATTTTTATGATTAATCACCATGAAAACATATATGTTAGCTTGGGAAATAGCTTGATAAAGCATTACCTAGGTCAGGACATGAGAATGTGAGGAGCATGTTTGTATCTCGCGATATAATTTTGTGTTTAGGATAGAAATATACCTAACACCTTACTTGGTTGACAAATGGGGGTTATTAAAGGCCAACTTGGGATTATCATATCACCACTCGAAGAAGTAGTTGTGAGGCTAAGTTGAGTTAAATGGTTAGACACACAAAAGTACCTAATTGTTTCCCCGTAAACCACAACATAATTGATTGTCCGCGAACTAGAAATTAGCATCCTCGCTCACAATAATGCAGTGAGGCTAGATTGCCCTGTTTAGAGGCTCGAAAGACCATGAACATGCAATTCTAATTATGTGAAATAACAATTGATAGTTTCATGCTTAACCCATTGCAAATCGTAGTATTGCATGATTATCTGGTTTTAACCCTATGTTGCTCCTAGAGTAATTTCAGAATATATCGTTGACCAACACTAGACTTAATTATTCTCCCTCGAAAACTTCAATAACCAACATTTTCGGTATTTAAGATCACACTTGAAATGGATAGTTAGAGGAATGGGTCCAGTCCCTATGGGTTCGACATTCCGGTTCTTAAAAAGATCCACTATATTACTTGCACGACCCGTACACTTGCGGACGCGCTCATACGGGCGACGCCAATTTTCTGAATTAAATCCCGGATATTGATTTTGAGCTTCTGGGGAATTACAATAGGCTTGAGCTTGAGTAGTGCTTTCTTGTGAGTGTTGATAGTTAAAATAAGATAGCAAATTTTTTAATACCTAGGCTCAGGATGGTGACTCTGTATATAGATTTTCTTATTTTTGTAGTTCGCTATGACCCTGTCTGTCTTAGAGCATATTGATCTGTTTTGATAGAGAGTTGTGCCATGTGAGTTGGGTATTTATTGCATATATTTCATATTTTGCATCTTAGTCTAGAACTTTCCCTTCATGTTATTGAAGTGAATTAATAAGTATTGCTCTGTTTAGAATATGATAATAGGTTTTCTTTGATTTGTCTTGATAAATTTATCCTATTCAGATAGTGTTATCACTAGTTAATCTTTTGAACCTATATACTTGCATTTGTTAGCCATATATTTACCTTGATTCATTTTATTAAATTTCTAATTTTTGCACTCTGCTTCCTTAAGCATTGTAACATAGACTATGATAAAATTGTTAAATATAAAGAAAAGGGATGGAAAAGTCTAAATAGTGACTAATGAAAATTACCTGTGATGGAAAGGCCCTCGTACAAATAATATGACATGAAAAGAGAAAAGAATGAGGAAAAAAAAGGTGAATAAAAATGTTTGAAAAAAATTAAATATAAATATATGATTGTAACCTTCTTGATATAATAAGAATTATGTGCAGAAAGAATTGATGAAGAGGGCTGAAAAATAAAGGGTGATATAAGTCCAAAGAGTGCAAAGTTCTTAAAGAAGTATATGTCACTATTATATAATTTTCCTACCCGTCCTTTTGCTATCATTATAACCTGTTAAAGTCCTATTTGATTTTATTCAAGCACACTTAATTAGTGGAGATGTACATAATGGGCAAGCCTATGGCAGTTTATGCGTACATGTGAATTCTTTTGTGAGTGCGAGAGTTGTGCTTTGATGCTAAGTCCTTAATTTATATTTGATTCTCTAATTTGAGTGTATAGACTATTAGTTTCTTCTTGTGAGGACACTTGTTTCATGATAGATGGGTGATATAGTTAGCTTTCTTTGATAGAGTAGGTGAGTGAGCTTGAATTTGAAAAATTAGGGTCCGTTTTTGAAGTTAGAAGTTAGATGTTTGTTGTTTTGTATATCTTGCATGATGAACGGGAGTTACACTTGATGTTGTGAAATGCTATATGGTCTAATTTATTTATATCAACCAAAGCAGGTGTGTTCGTAGGCCTGACTTATTGATATGAGCTTAAATGTTTGCTCGAGGACGAGCAAACATTTAAGTGCGGGTGGTGATATTCGGGAAAAAATACATATATTTAGCCCTTTTTTGTCTTAAACTTTAATATTTTTAATTGTCTTTTGAGTATTGATTATATTGTTTTATGCTAAATATTATATTTCATTGCATAGAAATAAAACATAAAGAAAATAATAAAATTTGGAGAAAAAATGGATAAAGAGTGGAACAAAAATAATGAAAGGAATAAAAGGTAATCATTACCAAGTATGTTACATTGTGAATCTTCAGCAATTGAAAATGTAACGTGAGCAACAAAGCAATAAGGGGTAGGTGTTCATCCCAACTTCCTCTGAAGTCTAGCACGCACTCCCGTAACATATCTTCGAGCATCTGAATGGTGCGCTCTACTTAGCCATCTATCTGGGGATGAAAAGTTGTACTTAGGTTAACCTGTTGTCCCAAACATTTCTGAAATAACTTCCAAAATCTAGTTGTGAACTGGGCCCCTCTGTCAGAAATGACAGACACTGGGACACTGTGTAGTCAGACTATCTCCTTAATGTACAACTCAGCATAATCTTCAGTTGTAAATGTAGTCCTGAGTGGTAAGAAATGAGCTGATTTCGTCAACCTATCAATAATGACCCAGATAGATTCAAATTTACGTCTAGTGTGAGGTAACCCTATAACAAAATCCATATTGATCGCTTCCCATTTCCACATAGGCATGACTATCTCCTGAGTCAGCCCACCAGGTTTTGATGTTTAGCCTTTACCTACTGGCAATTGGGACACTGTGCTACAAACTCAACAATATCTTTCTTCATCCTACGCCACCAACAGTTCTCTATTATATCATGATACATTTTTGTTGAGCCCGGGTGAAGAGAATAATGGGAATATTGTACCTCTGTCATAATCTACTGACGAAACCCTGCCACATCTGAAATGCAGAGTTGACCTCTAAATCTCGTAACTCCATCCTCTGTTATCTTAAAGGCTAACAACCCTTCTTGCTGCACTTTATTTCTAAGCTGCACCAGGCTAGGGTCTTTGTACTGTCGCCCTTTCACTTCCACTATCAGAGACAACACTGTAGTATTCTGAATCACAACTCCATTATCTTTTGAATCTACTATCTGAACTGCAAGACTGGATAACTGGTGTAGCTCTCGAGCCATCTCCCACTTTTCTTGCCTCAAATATGATAAGCTGCCCATGGATCTGTGACTAAGGGCATCGACGACAACATTAGCCTTTCCTGGGTGATACAAGATGTTCACGTCTTAGTCTTTCAGCAACTCTAGCCAACGACGTTATCGCATATTCAATTCTTTCTGTGTAAAAACATACTGGAGGATTTTGTGATCAGTGAAGATGTCTACATGAACACCATACAAGTGATGCCTCCAAATTTTCAAAGCGTGAACAATCGCAACTAATTCTATATCATGGGTAGGGTAATCCTTCTCGTGTTTTCTCAGTTGCCTCAAAGCATAGGCAATTACCTTGCCATGCTGCATCAGAACACATCCTAACCCACTGCTTGAAGCATCAAAATATATAGCATAACCCTCTCAACCATCTGGCTAAGCTAAACCAGTGCAGATGTCAGTCCGTATTTCAACTCCTGGAAACTCTATTCACAAGACTCAGTCCACTAGAACTTAACTGCTTTCTAAGTCAGCTTCATCAATGGCACTGGTAGGGAAGAGAATCCTTCCACAAACCTTCTATAATACCCGACTAACCCCAAGAAGGTACAAACCTCAGTTGGAGTTGTGGGTCTGGGCCAAATTTTTACAGCCTTAATTTTATGCGATTCCACCTGAATGCCTGCATCTGACATAATATGGCTCAAGAAAGCTACAAAGTTTAACCAGAACTCACATTTAGAGCACTTCACATACAACTTGCTATCTCTGAGGATCTGGAGTACTGTTCGCAGATTATCTCTATGTTCAACTTCTGAATGTGAATATACCAGAATGTGATTAATAGATACTATCACAAACAAATCTAAATATGGCCTAAATATGCTATTCATCAAATACATAAACATTGCTGGGGCATTCTTCAACTCGAAAGACATAACAAGGAACTCAAAATGGCTATATCTAGTTCGAAAGGCTGTTTTCAGAATATCCTTCTCCTGAACTTGTACCTGGTGGTACCCTAACCTTGAGTCAATCTTTGAGAAGTATTTCACCCCCTACAACTGATCAAACAAGTCATCTATACTTGGTAGGGGATACCTGTTCTTAATAGTAACTTTTTTCAGCTGCCGATAATTTATACACATTCGCAGTGAGCCATCTTTCTTTTTCACAAATAAGACTGGTGCACCCTACGGTGAAGCACTATTCCTAATGAAACCCTGATCTAATAAGTCTTTTAGCTTATCCTTTAATTCCTTCAGCTTGGCAGAAGCCATTCTATAAAGAAGAATAGATATGGGTTGTGTATCTGGTAGTGTATCAATGGGGAAATCAATTTTCCATTTTGGGGGAATACCAGGAAGCTCATTCGGAAATACATTTGGGAATTCACTATCCACCGGGATAGACTGAAGAGTTAGGGATTCTACCTGTACATCTCGAGCCTTAACAAGATAATAGGTACAACCCTTTGCTAATCAGCTTTCTTGCCTGGAGATAGGATATGAACTTTCCTTTCAGCGTAGCTGTATTTCCTTTCCATTCCCATAGTACCTCTTCTGGAAAGTGGAAACTGACAGTCTTTTTCCAACACTCAACATTGGCATAACATGGCGCTAGCTAATCCATACCCATAATTACATCAAAATCAATCATTTCTAACTCTACTAAGCTATAAAGGTTTGGCTGCCCATAATCTCTACTATACAATCTCGATAAATTCTTCTAGCGATAATAGATTCACCACTAGGCATAGACAAACAAAATGGTTGCTGAAGTAACTCTGGTACTATACCAAACTTCCTAGCCACTAATGGAGTAACATAAGACAAGTTAGAGTATGGATCTATCTAAGCATAAATTAAGTGGGAGCAAACATTCAATGTACCTATCACAACATCTGGCGATGCCTCAGAGTCTTGTCACCCTGCTATTGCATAAGTACGATCCAAACCATTTCTAGAACTGGATGCCCCTGATCTACCCCTACCTCTTCCTGCTGGAGCTGAGGGCCTGCGCCCTGCAGAAGGTGCTATAGCATGTGAACCTGCTGAGGACCTACTCTGCTGGTCCCGATCACTCTAGTTTCTAGTCGAACAATCTCTCATCAGTGACCCTCCTGTCCATAGGAATAACAGACAGTGGAGCCATATCTTCATCTCCAAAGATGTCGCCTGCTACAAGTACTACAACATGGTACCGCTGATCTGGGCCTCTCTACTGCTGTGAGCCTAATGTTCGTGAACTTTCGTCGCACCCTACTTGTCCACAATGATCTGATATGTTGCCCTATTGTTGTTGAGATAAAATCCTAGGTGGCCTACCTGACCAGCGGGGATGGGCCCACCCTGAAACTCTACTTGGAAATCAAAAGATCTAGCACTCCGACACTGCTCCTGACCTGTCCTTTCGATCCCATACTGACGCTCTGAGAAAAAGCCTAAATTTTCGAGATGTCCATATCCTCTCGTAGTGTGGCTGTAATACAAGACTCCACATACTCTGGTGCAAGTCCCATAATAAACCATTGTACCATAGCTGGCATAGTATCAACAAATGCTAGCGCATATCTAGCCAAGGAATCAAACCTCAATGCATACTCTCTAACAGTCATCCTGCCCTGCTCCAGGTGTAAAAACTTCTCTATTATGTCGTGTCGGATCTCTCGAGGCAAATAGTGGTCTATGAAAGCTTCAGAGAAGTTAGGCCATATAGGTGGAGGTGCATCTCTACCTCTAGACCTTTCCCAACTCTCGTACCACAGAACTGCTATTTCTCGTAGTCGGAACACTGCTAGCTCAACTAACTCTATGGATAAAGCATGCATGACCCTGAAGATCCTCTGTAATTGATCTATGAAGTTCTTAGGGTCCTCTCTACTATCTGTCCCTATAAACTACAAAGGACTCAAAGTAAGGAACTCACGAATTCTTGAACTTCTGCGCCCTTTAGTAGTCTTGGTAATGACTGGTATTACTGGCTGACGCTGAGAAGCTATCATCTGAGAACAACATACATACTGCACTCCTAACATCCTGATCTAAAGGTGTAGCAGGAATGGGAAGTGGTGTCGGTGTTGTTGGTGCCCTGGAGAACGCTGTGAAGATCTCCCTTTTGCCCTCAAGTTGGGTTGTCCCCAATTGTGGCACCCTACTGGTACCCTCTCCTGCTGTTGTATCTAACTCATGACTGGCTGTGGTCTGCCTTATATCAGACATCTCTGTAGACCGACATATTAATATAAGCTTAGGGACTCAACCCTATATAACTCAACTCTATAGCACGATCTGAGAAAAAGGAGGGGTAACCATATTATCATGCCTCGTAGCATCCTACTCATAAATGTGGTTCACAACACATTTATAAGCAAGACTCTACTAGTCACGGCTTGCAGACTCCATTGGATACCACGTTGCTCTGATACCAAGTTTGTCACGCCCCACATTGGGAGGCATAACTGGCACCTAATGCTATACAAGACTCTAAACTGACACAGTTGGGCATAAGCACTTCTGGTGCATACCAAACGCACTTACCAGGAAAACAAATAGCTATATCTCGGCGCAAAACATAGCTTTGGGCCGACAAGGCCGCTACATAAACACCTGCATGAAATCAGCTAACCTAACAGTTGCAATAATGTCATCCTATGCGAGCTGACAAGACCAGCATGCTGCTAGCAGATAATATAACTAGGCCCCACGCGGCCAACAACACACATCATATCATTTACAGGCTCCACAGGACCAACAACGTATAACTAACCAAGAACTATAGTTTGCAAGCCTCCAAAGAGTAAAATATTGGTCGGGACAGGGCCCCTGTTACACCCCGTAAGTCTTCGTTGGTTAACCGATGCGTGCATATATATGTTGAGAGTTTAGGAGTAGGACGCATATGGGAAAAGGCTCGGGGATGAGCATGCGAGCACGTTGTCGAGCGGGCAGGAGGTCGAAGCCAGAGGCAGGGTGCACTGGGTGATGCGCCGCGCAACCCACACCTGTGCATGGGCTGGCGCGTCGCGCCCATATATTAGTGCAATGGGCGCCACGCCGTGCCCCCTGCCACCGCCTCATATATATTTATATGTTAAATGTGTAAATGTTAATCATTTTAAAACGTTTCAGCAAAGGGGCTACGAACTTGGGGCGACATTATTACGAGATTTTCTTCAAATTAGAGCTGAATTACGCCACTAAACTCCATTTAAATGTAAATTCATCTTGGATAACTAATTTCAGGCCTACGAGGAACGTATCTACAAAGTTATTTATTGAAATCTAGCTCGGGTTGTCGGAGTACCGCTGAGTAGAAGTTGTAGAAATCACTTATAATCGAGTCCTAAGCATCTACAAGTGATAAGTAAGTATTTCTACCTTCTAAACTCTTGGGAATTTATAAGCTTTTGGCTAAATTAGATAGAGTTTGATTAGAAGTTATTCTGCCTTAAGGATGTTGTTGTTAGCCCTTCCCTTGAATTGAGAATGGCTTTATTCTCTCAGCATAAGGGTTGTAATTTGGAGGAAATACCGGTTTTAGGTTGGAGCAGATTGGGTGAGTAGAATTCGCAATTGAGGTATGTTAAGGCTAACCTCTTCAGTAAGTTATTCTCGTCGTAAAACTGCTAGGACTTGTACTTCTGTAGTAACTTAAGAATTTGAATGTTGTAGTTAGTCGTTAAATATAGATTTGAGATTGTAGCATAGTATACCTGGCTGGGGTTGGTCGTATTTCATACTGCCTCTCGCCATGAATAGCTTAGAGCTATAAATTACTTATGGAGCTACAATATTGTTGATGCTTATAGAGCTATAGACTGCTTATAGAGCTACAATGGTGCTGTTGTTTACAAAACTATAGAATACTTTTGGAGCTACGAACCTAATTTGCTTACGGAGCTATTAATTGTCCAAAAGGACTAAAGTGAACCCTACGGGGCCACATTGAAGTCTCTTGTGAACTCAATCTATGTCAAAATGGCATTGCCGACCCTCACTAGGGCCTGGTGTGCCCGAGATGCAGTTACAGTCACTTGCATGTTCTTAGGAGTACCAATAGGGGTATATAGACTGACTGGCACTTATCGGGGCTTATGGGGGCCCATATGTTATTTCTATATTGATTGAAGCTTCCAGGCTTGGGCCCGGTTAGGTTCTTGTTTGAGTATTATTTGCTAGTTGTAGCTCATGATTATGACATTGTGCAGGTTAGATGGCTACGACTTAATTAGAAGTGATTTCTACAACTTCTACTCGGCGGGGCTCCAACAATCCAAGCTAATTCAAAGATATAACTCCATAAATACATTGTTCGTAGGCCTCTAACTCGTTACCCTAGCTGAATTTGCAAACAAATGATCTTTAGCAGCGTAATCCGGCTTCAATTCAATGAAATCTTTGTAAAAGGGTCGCCCAAGTCTGTAGCTTTTGTTTCAAATGTTTTTAAAAGAATTAATTATCTCACATTTAACATATATATATATATATATTTGAGGCGATAGGTGGGGTGTGCAGCGCGCCCCCTTATCGCGCCATTATACGAGCGCGACATGCCAGCCCGTGCACAAGGGCTGGATGCGCGGCACGGTTCTTGGGTGTGCCATGCCTCTATCCCCAACCTTTTTCTTGTTTAACAACTTGCTCGCATGCTCCAACCCCGAGCCTTCTCTCGTATGCGTCGTATCTTAAAATCTCAATTTACGTACGCATGCATCGGTTAGCAACACAAACTTATAGAGCATAACACCGAAGCTTAACATCACATTGTATACTGAATTAAATAGAGAGGAAATTGAGAAAAACATAACTAAATAACTTTTCTCAAAAATAAGAAATGTTTGATATGATACTAAATTTATGCCCAAGTGCAAAAACATACTAAACATCACTATTTCTGAAAGCCATCTAAGAACTGATGAGTTGCTAGGACAGGCCCACAACTAACTCTAAAGTCTAACTCAAAGGAAAACTGAATAAGCTGAAGCTAAGTTCTCATCCTCGAAAGATGAGGACTCACCAAAAGATGCTACTGCTAAAATTGTCAGAAAGGAACTACTAAAGATGCTGTGACTGAGAACCTGCACCTGTATCATAATACGATACAACATGAAAAATATGCATCAGTACTTTGAATATATTAAGTATGTAAGATGTAAGTAAAATAGTAGAAATACACAACTGAACTGATAAAAACTGAATATAACTGTAACAGTGTAACACAGGTACTGATTGAGGATCATAACTATATACTATAATCTGCATAAACTGAGCTGAACTGAAACTGAACAGATAAGTGGGAGAATCTACAACTGACATATAACCACGAGAGATAAACGTGGAGTTTGATGTATACACCTCATCAGTGAAACCCCACTGTACCTTGCCAGGGTATAATGGCTAAGCTAGGTGATCATTGTCTGAGGCCCATTTGGGTTAATAACCTACTGCAACAACGTAGTTCAGGAACTTAGGTTTGCTGAACCCCGACCCACTTGGTGCTAAGTCCTACTCCCACTAAAAATCCTAATTGTGACTGCTAGGTTGATAGCTCGAACCTGATGTCTTGAGACTTAAATCGGGAATACTTATCTGGAAGTACCCTGAGAGTATGAAGAACCTAATAACTGAAATCTATGTGTTCTAATATTGGCTATCTGAAACGTTGTAGCCGTCTAAAGAACAACCTGATGACTGATAACTGAGACTATGAAATTTTACTGTACCCCTCAAGAGACTGAATATAGTCAAACTGATCAGATGACATTTTTGTAAGACACTGAAAATGCTAAGTACTGACTGAGATTAAACAATCAATAAATAAACTTCTGATCATATAACCTTACTATCTTGTGATTAGAATGGAACTATTAGAATAAAGCAACATTTGTACTTGGATAATTATGAAAGACTCTTTCAAATCACATTTACAAATTAGGGCTAAAACACATATTTCATGAAAGAGATATCAACATGAGTTACAAACTAGCAATAACCTTCAAAAATCATGAGAGTTATAACAAGAAGGAAATTCATACTCTAACTGAAAGGCAACCCTAACTTTGATCTTTAAAGGGACTAGGACTAAAAAAGTTTTATAAGGGTTTTGGGGCACAAGAGAAGAACAATTCCCTTGTTGAAATTCCACATACCTGGACTAGAGATTCCTCTGAGAAATTGTTTGAGAAATCTGAGGAGAAATTGAATCCCTTGATCTTGCTCTATACTTCTAGACAGAGTTTTCTACGTACTAAACTTGAGAGAATGAGAGGAATGAGGAGAGAATGTCGACTACCTAAATCCCCCTATTATAACCCCAAAATGACGTGGTGTAGGCATTAAAATAATGGAACGTTACAAAAATGCCCATGAAATTTGGACTATTAAAACCTCACTGCTAGTTACCATGAGTGACCTAATGAGATATTAGGTCACTGGACGACTCGGGGTCCACACTCTTTGTCACTAGCAACTTCCCCTTTTCTGAGCTTATCTTGACGACTTCACCTAACAATTCGTCATGACTCTTAGCGGATCGTTTCACCACATGTTAAGTCCCTCTGAAGATCAAGTTGTCATCCATCCATCTCACCCCACGAGACACCTAACGACTCATTAGGTGTCACGATGACCTGTAACCTCAACTCATTGTCGCCAATGGAAATTTTCTATCCGACCATCCTTCTAGGATGACGACTCATCTGATGAGTTGTGAGGTGGAACCACGACTTGTTCCCCAAATCGTTAAGTCCCCAGAAGTTCCCAATATGTGCCAACTGAGGCACACACAATGGGTCACTTAACGGCCCATCGAGTCACATAACGAGTCACTCCATGACTCATTTTGTGACCTGGTATAGTTTTTTTCCTGTTTCTTTATTTTAGTTCCCTGGTTTGATCTTAGGGTCCTTTGGGGTGTTACAATATCTCCTCCCTAGGAACATTCATCCTCGAATATAGAATAAGCATACTGGGAGGATGGGTAAAGAATCGGTATTCCGAACTAAAGACAATGACTAATTTCTGAAGGAGCGATAGACTACGAACTGATATAGGCATACTGATTGAGTTAATGCAATTTAGGGCACACATTAAAAACATGAATAGAGTTGATGAGTACGGAACTGAATAGAGTACTGAGGAGAAATTTAGTACCTGATGCTGAAGTTGAACTGGAAGGGAACAAATGATGGTATTTATCCATCATGTCTACTTCTGCTTCCCATGTAGCTCCCTCAACTAGTTGGTTCCTCCATAAAACCTTTATTGAAGAGACCTCCTTGTTCCTCAGTTTACGAACCTGATGGTCTAGGATCTGAACTGGAACTTCTTCGTAAGAGAGGCTGTCTTTTACGCCAATACTCTCTAGAGGCACTACTGAGGTCAGGTCACCGAGGCATTTCTTTAACAAGGACACAATGGAAGACTGGGTGCACCGATGCTAACTCCGCAGGCAACTCCAGCTCATAAGCAACATTGTCAATGCGTCTCAAGATTTTGTAAGGACCGATATATCTAGGACTGAGCATTCCTTTCTTTTAGAATCTTATCACTCCCTTCATAGGTGATATTTTCAGGTATACCCAATCATCCAAAGAAAACTCCATCTCTCTTCTCCTCACATCTGCATAAGATTTCTGTCAGCTCTGTGCTGTTTTCAACCTCTCCCTGATAAACTGAACCTTCTGCATAGCCTCATGAATTGAGTCTTGGCCTATCATGGTAGCTTCACCAACTTCGAACCATCCTATAGGAGATCTACACCTCCAACTATACAATGCCTCAAATGGGGCCATCTGGATACTAGAGTGGTAGTTGTTGTATGCAAACTAAATGAAAGGTAGGTGATCATCCCAACTACCTTTGAAATCAATAACTCAAGCCCTCAACATGTTTTCGAAAGTATGTATAGTCCGTTCAGCTTGTCCATCTGTTTTTGGGTAAAAAATTGTGTTGAGCTTGACCTTGCCATGTCTCTTTTGAAATGATTTCTAGAAATGCGAGGTGAACTGAGTACCTCTATCTGAAATCATGGAAAAGGGAACTTCGTGCAGTCTGACTAACTCCCAAATGTAGTGCGTAGCGTAATCCTCTACCGAATTTGTGGTCTTAACCGACAGGAAGTGTGATGACTTGGTCATCCGGCCGTAGACCACCCAAATTGATTCATGTTGTCGGCGAGTACGAGGTAGACCCGTAATGAAATATATTTTCACTTATTACAACTTCCACGAAGATATGCTGATATCTTAAGCCATACCCCCAGGTCTTTGATGTTTAAATTTAACCTGTTGGTAGTTCGACACTTAGCTAAAAAAATTTCAATGTCCTTCTTCATGCCATTCCGCCAATAGATTTCCCGCAGCACACAATACATCTTAGTGGCACCTGGATGAATAGAATACCTAGAGTTGTGTGCTTCTGCTTGTATTCACCGTTTCAAGTCATCTACATCTGGAACACAATCTTCCTTTGTAACGGAGCACACCATATCCCCCTTTGGAGAAGGCCTCCACCTCTTTTTTAATACTGCTTCTTTTAGTTTGAGTAGTATAAGGTCTTCATCCTACTTTGACTTAACCTTTACAACCAGCGAGGATTCTGACCTACTTTGGATTACAACTCTTCCCTCAGCTGAATCAACTAATTGCACTCCCAATTGAGCTAACCTATGAATATCCTTTACCGGCTCCTTTCTGCCCTCTTCAACATGAACAACGCTTCCTATAGACATCCTTCTTAGGGAATCAGCCACCACATTGGCTTTTCCTGGGTGGTATAGCACACTCATGTCATAGTCCTTCAATAATTCCAGACATTTCTCTGATGGATATTCAAGTCCTTTTGACTGAATACATATTGAAGACTCTTGTGATTGGTGAAGACATCTACATGGACCCCATAGAGATAGTGTCTCTAAATCTTTAAATCAAACACTATCGATGCCAACTAGTTCTTCTCATTAACCTTGAGCTATCTGGAGGCATAAGCTATTACCTTACCATGCTACATTACAACTCATCCAAGACTAATTCTGGAGGCATCACAATAGATCACAAACTTGTCTGAACCTTCTAGCAGAGTCAGAACTGGGGGCTGTAGTGAGTCAAGTCTTCAACTGTACCAAACTCTTTTTGCATTCATCAGACCACTGAAACTTCACCTTCTTCTTATTCAATTTGGTCAAAGGGGATGCATGTAACACCCCGAAAACTCAAAATCCAATTTCGGGGCATAAAGTAGGAAAACTAGAAAATTGCAGAAATGTTGCAGGACGGCCCACCTAACAAGTCTTCAAGAAAAATTACGACTCATTAGGTGAGCCATGAGGATAAGGCTGATTAATGTAAAGGAGGGAGGTAGTGTACCTAAAGAGGGATGTCGCGAGTCATGTTTACTGACCATGACCCATTAAGTCACTCGTGGTTAGGCCTGAGTTGGGAATGTTTTAGTTGACCAATGTACTCGACGAGTGGGTGAAACGAGTCGTCACCTCTGGCAACGACTTGTTAAGTGACTCGTTATGGGACTTAGCATAAAATATCCAAAATGAGACAGTGTGGTCCACAACTGGTGAGCACAAGTCGTGGTCATAGATAACGACTCGTTGGGTCCCTCATAGTGATCTACTAAGGATCCCAGGAAGTGTACCTGACGGGAGTGATCATGGGTTGTGGTCAGTCACCACGACTCATTAGGTCACCCGTTAGGGACACCTGACAATGTTTTCCAACGAACTTCTAAGGACTATTTATTAAATTTCTATTCACCTAAGCTTTAAACTACGTCGTTTTAGACCTAATTTCAGACTTATTAGAAGGTTTGGATGGTTCTTCCCCTCATTTTCACGTTAACCCTCAGAGAAACATCATAGAATTCTCTCTTATAGTATTTCAGAGCAAGGGCTAGGACTAAACTTTTCTCTTAGATTCTCAAGAAAATTCTCCAGGTTTCTTCACTAGGTATGTGGGGTTTTAGCAAGGGGATTGTTCTTCCCTTGTATCCCCAAAATCCTCCTCAATTTCTTCTATCAGTTTTAAGACTTGTGCTTTCGAATATGAAAAGTATTCATGTTTATTTTCGTTGATTTCACTTACAACGATGTTCATGTATATTTTTGATATGATCCCCATAAATTCCTTATCAAATTTTTGGTGTTCATACAAGAATTGAGTGTAAGCCCTAATTTTTCGAGTAATGATTTTTCTTATTAAATTTCCTCTAGTGAATGAAGAATGCTTTAGGCTGAATTCATAGAATTTCTTATTATACGTATATGTTGGGTAAATAGCCCATGAATCAGAATGACTTTAGTTCATTGAAGTTTCTATAATTCTTGAATTTCTCTATATTATGAAATTCCCAAACTGTTGGGATAAGTTGAATTGTCTATTAGCTGCTAGTAGCCAAAGCCAGTTAGAACTAGAATCTCTCCAGAATCATTTAGTTTAATCTTAGTCGGAATGCTAGAATCCTCAGTGATATCAAGAAAATTGCCAACTAATCAGTTTGACTTCAGTCTTATTTCGAGGTGTCAGTGGTGTCTCTCAGTTATCAGAACCAGACTCAGATATACAGATTTTGGTCCATTAGGCGGTCATGACATTCTAGTATATAACTCTGACCAGCCCCAGGACCCCAGTTCAGTTACAACTTGTTCTTAGACGGTCACAACGCTTTTAGATAAGCAGCTCTGACCAGCCCAGAACCCAGTTTCAGAATCTGGTCCGATAAGACTCTAAGGGTACATGCAGTTATATGTCCCTGACTAGTCTTGGACCCCAATTTTGAGCTATCAACTTAGTAGTTCAGTTTAGATTTTCCAGTGAGAGTAGAACTTAGCACCGAGCAGGCCAGGGTTCCAGCGCACCTAGGTTCCCAAAACTATGTTGTCAGTGTAGGTTATAGTATTACTTGGCCTGACTTTTGTGATCACTCAGTTCATGCCTTTATACCCTGGCAAGGTATATTCGGTCCTACCGGTGAGGTGTATACATCGGACTCCACCTCTAGCTCACATGATTATATGTCGGTTATAGACTCTCCCACTAGTCAGTATAGTCCATTTACAGAATAAGCAGCTCAGTTCAGTTCTAGTCCTTAGTTTAACTTAGTTCAGTACAGTATCTCAGCCTTAGGGTTTCAGACTTAGGGCACATCCTTGACCATCAGACAGGGTCATCTTGACCATTTCAAATTATATCAGTAGCTCAGTTCAGCTTACCTATTGGTCATTGCGTTTCATTTTAGCTAAGACTTTATTTTCAATTATGTTTCTCCCACTTACTTAGTACATTTGAAGTACTGACGCATACTTTTATGTTGTATCATTTCATGATACAGTTGCAGGTTCTCATACCCAGCATCGTTAGTTGCCGCAGTTCAGATTCTTTGTTGCAGCAGTTGAAGTGTGAGTCCTCATCATCTGAGGGAACTATTTTCCTTGTTTCAATCATGTATTAGTTTCAGTTGGACTTAGAGTTAACTGGGGGCTTGTCCCAGCAACTCCTCTATTAGATCGCTTTCATACAGACATGATTTTCAGATTTATCAGTATTATTCTATTGTTTGAACTTTATGTTTTTAGACTTTCCCCTCATGAATATTTTTTGATATTATTTCAAAGTTCCGCTGTGTATGTTTACTCAGAATGCTAGTAACTGATATACCAGGGGTTGACTTGGGGTCACTTGTAGCTTCAAGTACCGTGTTACGCACAGGGTGTAGGCTCGAGGCATGACTGTTCGGTTGTCTGGATGACTACACGCAAGTGCACGTGGTCGAACAAGTAGTAAAATGGCTCAAGTAAGCCAAGTATCGATCCCACAGGGACTGGACTA
>JACEIK010002682.1:114113-148394 GCA_018107945.1 Datura stramonium
CTTAAGGATTTAAAGGAGAAGCTAAAAGATCTTCTTGAAAAGGGCTTTATCAAACCCAACAACTCTCCCTCGGGTGCTCCAGTGCTATTCGTGCGTAAGAAATACGGTACCCTCAGAATGTGCATAGATTACTGTCAGCTGAATAAAGTAATAGTCAAGAACAGATATCCCTTACCTAAAATTGATGACCTGTTCGACCAGCTTCAAGGAGCCAGTTGTTTCTCCAAGATCGATCTTAGGTCAGGATACCATTAGTTAAGGGTCAGAGAGTGTTCCATACTGAAAACAACATTCAGAACTCGGTATGGTCACTACTAGTTTGTGGTGATGTTCTTTGGACTCACAAATGCCCCTGCAGCCATCATGGATTTGATCAATAGGGTCTTTAAGCATTATCTAGACATGTTCGTCATCGTATTTATTGATGACATTTTGATATACTCCAGAAATGAGGAAGAGCATGCATATCACCTGAGGATAGTGCTACAAACACAGGGACCGCCAGTTGTTTTCTAAGTTCAGCAAGTGTGAATTCTTGTTTAAGGCTTTGACGTTATTGGGTCATGTGGTCTCAGGCGAAGGGATACAAGTAGATCCTTACAAGATAGCAGCAATGAAGGATTGGCCCAAACCTACCTCTCCTACTGAAATCAGGAGTTTTCTGGGCTTAGCAGATTATTACCGACAGATTGTGGAAGGTTTCTCCTCCATAGCCTCTCCTCTGACCAAGTTAACTTAGAAGAAGGTGAAATTCCAGTGGTCAGATGAGTGTGAGAAGAGTTTTCAAGAGTTGAAGACTTGACTCGCTACCGCTCCAGTGTTAACCTTACCGGAAGGATCAGATGGGTTAGTTGTGTATTGTGATGCCTCCAGAGTTGGAGTTGGTTTCGTTTTGATGCAGCAGGGCAAAGTGATAAACTATGCCTCCAGACAGCTCAAAGTCCATGAGAAGAATCATCCAACTCATTACTTGGAGTTGGAAGTGGTGGTATTCACGTTAAAAATATGGAGACACTACTTGTATGGGGCTCACGTGGATGTGTTCACAGATCACAAGAGCCTTCAATATGTGTTCAGCCAGAAGGACTTAAACCTGTGTCAGAGACAGTGGTTGGAACTGCTAAAGGATTATGACATGAGTGTTCTGTATCACCCAGGTAAGGGAAATGTGGTGGCGGACGCCCTAAGCAGGTGGTCTATGGGAAGTGTATCTCACATTGAGGAAGGCAAGAGGGATCTAGAGAAAGAAGTTCACAGGCTAGCCCGGTTAGGGGTGCAGTTGGTAGATTCAGCTGAAGGTGGAGTGGTAATGCAAAGCATGTAGGATTCATCCTTGGTAGTAGAAGTTAAGTCCAAAAAAGATGAAGATCCAGTTCTACATAAACTTAGAGAAGTAGTCCTTAGAAAGGAGGTTGAGGCTTTCTCCTAAGGGGGAGATGGGGTGATTCATTACCAGGGCAAATTGTGCGTGTCGGATGTTGGTGAGTTGAGACACCAAATACTGGCTGAGGCACACATTTTGAGATACACCATTCACCTCGGTGCTACCAAAATGTACCGCGATTTGCGGGATATTTACTAGTGGAGTGGCATGAAGAGAGACATTGCTGAATTTGTAGCTAAGTGCCCGAACTGCAGCAGGTCAAGGTAGAACACCAGAGACCAGGAGGTATGACCCAGGATATTAGCATACCCACCTGGAAGTGGGAAAAGTAAATATGGACTTCATTACGGATCTACCTCGGACTCGTCGACAGCATGACTCAATTTGGGTAATAGTAGACCGAATGACTAAGTCAGCATATTCCCTCCCAGTCAAAACCACAGATTTAGCTGAGGATTACGCTAAACTTTATATTCGGGAGCTGGTTAGACTTCATGGGGTGCCATTCGCTATTATTTTAGATAGGGGTACCCAGTTCACCTCCCATTTATGGAAGTCTTTTAAGAAGGGACTTGGCACTCAGGTCAAGCTTAGTACAGCTTTTCACCCGCAGACAGATGGGAAAGCTGAGCGGACTATTCAGACTCTATAAGATATGCTAAGACCTTGCATAATCAATTTTAAGGGTAATTGGGATGACCATCTTCCTCTTATCGAGTTTGCGTACAACAACAACTACCATTCTAGCATCCAGATGGCCCCATTTGAAGCATTGTATGGTAGAATATGTAGATCTCCTATAGGGTGGTTTGAGATTGGTGAAGCCACCTTGATAGGTCCAGAATCGGTTCATGAGGCAATGCAGAAAGTTCAACTCATCCGAGAGAGGTTGAAAATAGCTCAGAGCTACCAGAAATCCTATGCCGATGTGCAGAGAAGAGAGTTGGAGTTTTCAGTTCATGACTAGGTATACCTGAAAATTTCACCAAAGAAAGGGGTGATGAGGTTTGGAAAGAAAGGGAAGCTCAATCCGAGGTATGTGGGATCTTATAGAATTTTGAGGCGTATCAGCAAGGTAGCCTATGAGCTAGAGTTACCTTCAGAACTAGCAGTTGTGCATCCAATTTTCCATGTGTCACTTTTGAAGAAGTGCATCAGAGATCCAACCTCAATTGTGCCATTGGACAGCGTAGGGATAAAAGATAGTCTCTCATATGAGGAAGTACCAGTCCAGATCCTTGACCGTCAGGTGCGTAATCTGAGGAACAAGGAAATAGTTTCATTCAAAGTCTTATGAAAAAATCAGCAAGCTGAGGGAGCTACGTGGGAGGCCGAAGCAGATATGATGGCCAAATATTCGCACTTGTTCCCTACCGGCTCAAGTACAACTTGACATATTAGCTATGACCCTAGAACTCAGTGTAGTTTTCATGACATAGTTCAGATATTAAAGTCTCTTTTATGTTTTTGAATGTATGCATGATAAGTAAACTCAAGTCAAATATGTATTTTGAAACGGAGATAGTCATTCCGACAGTTTTGGAGTTAAATGCACAGTATTTGAAGGTTTTGATTGTTATTTTCGGTTTCCTGTGTGTTTTCTAACATTCGAGGACGAATGTTTACAAGGGGGAGATATTGTAACACCTCGAAAACTCAAAATCCAATTTTGGGGCATAAAGCAGGAAAACTAAAAAACTGCAGAAATGTTGCAGGACGGCCCACCTGATGAGTCATCAAGTAACTTACTACTCGTTAGGTGAGTCGTGAGGAGAAGGATGATTAATGTAAAGGAGTGAGTCAGTGTACCTAACGAGGGACGTCACGAGTCGTGGTCACTGACCACGACCCGTTAAGTCACTTGTGGTCAGGCCTGAGTTGGGAATGTTTTAGTTGACCAGTGTACTCGACGAGTGGTTGAATATATGGCTAACAAATGCAAGTATATAGGTTCAAAGGATTAACTAGTGATAACACTATCTGAATAGGATAAATTTATCAAGACAAATCAAAGAAAACCTATTATCATATTCTAAACAGAGCAATACTTATTAATTCACTTCAATAACATGCAGGGCAAGTTCTAGACTAAGATACAAAATATGAAATATATGCAAGAAATACTCAACTCACATGGCACAACACTCTATCAAAACAAATCAATATGCTCTAAGACAGACAAGGTCATAGCGAACTAAAAAACTAAGAAAATCTATATATAGAGTCACCATCCTAAGCCTAGGTATTAAAAAAATTGCTATCTTATTTTAACTATCAACACTCACAAGAAAGCACTACTCAAGCTCAAGCCTATTGTAATTCCCCGGAAACTCAAAATCAATATCCGGGATTTATCTAAAAAACTACAGAAATATTGCAAAACGACCCACCCAACGATCGTTAAGGGACCCGATGACTCGTCGGGCCAACCGTGAGAAGGATGCCAAGATGATGAGTTCGTCTTTCCCAACGGACGACCTCACGAGTCGTTATCAGGCCGCACAACTCGTTAAGTCACCCGTTTCCAAATCGGAGTTTCAGAATTTGAGAAGTTAACTATGTACTCGACAGGAGGTCACAGCGAGTCGTCATCAGTGGCGACGACTCGTCAGTTTCCCCATCAGGAGTAAATGGGTTTTCTCCAGTGAACTTGATGGGAGGACCCAATGACTCGTTGGACCTGGTAACGAGTTGTTAGGTCACCCGTTAGGGGCACCTGACAGTTTTTCCCAGCAAACTTCTAAGGACTATTTAGTAATTTTCTATTCACCTAAGATTTAAACTACGTCATTTTGGACCTAATTTCAGACTTATTAGTGTGTTTGGATGGTTCCTCCCCTCATTCTCACGTTAATCCTCAGAGAAACATCGTAGAATTCTCTCTTAGAGTATTTCATGGCAAGGGCTAGGGCTGAACTTTTCTCTTCAATTCTCAAGAAAATTCTCTGGGTTTCTTAACTAGGTATGTGGGGTTTTAGCAAGGGGATTGTTCTTCTATTGTGTCCCCAAAATCCTCCTCAATTTCTTCTATCAGTTTTAAGCCTTGAGCTTTGAATATGAAAAGTATTCATGTTTATTTTTGTTGATTTCACTTAGAATGATGTTCATGTATATTGTTGATATGATCCCCATAAATTTCTTATATAATTTTCGGTGTTCATACAAAAAGTGAGTGTAAGCCCTAATTTCTTGAGTAATGATTTTTCTTGTTTAATTTCCTTTAGTAAATGAAGAATGTTTTAGGCTGAATTCCTAGAATTTCTTGCTATACGTATATGTTGGGTAAATACCCCATCAATCAAAATGACTTTAGTTCGTTGATTGGAGTTCCTATAATTCTTGAATTTCTCTATATTATGAAATTTCCATACTGTTGGGATAAGTTGAATTCTCTATTAGCTGCTAGTAGCCCAGGCCAGTTAGAACTAAAATCTCTCTAGAATCATATCAGTTTAGTCTCAGTCAGAATACTAGAATCCTCGGTGATATCCAGAAAACTGTCAACTAATCAGTTTGACTTTTGTCTTATTTTGAGGTGTTACTGGTGCCTCTCAGTTATCAGAACCAAACTCAGATTTATAGTTTTTAGTCCATTAGGCGGTCATGACATTCTAGTATATAGCTCTGACCAGCCCCAGGACCCCATTTCAGTTACAGCTTGTTCTTAGACGGTCACGACGCTTTCAGATAAGCAGCTCTGACCAGTCCAAAATCCAGTTTCAAAATTTGGTCCGATAAGACTCTCAGGGTACATGCAGTTATACGTCCCTGACTAGTCTTGGACCCCAGTTTCGAGCTATCACCTTAGTAGTTCAGTTTAGGTTTTCCAGTGGGAGTATAACTTAGTACCGAGCGGGCGGGGGTTCCAGCACACCCAGGTTCCCAAAACTATGTTGCTAGCGTAGGTTGTAGTATTACTTGGCCTGATTGGCCCCAGACTTTTGTGATCACTCAGTTCATGCCTTTATACCCTAGCAAGGTATATTGGGTCCTACCTGTGGGGTGTATACATTGGACTTCATGTCTAGCTCACGTGGTTATATGTCGGTTCTAGATTCTCTCACTAGTCAGTATAGTCTAGTTACAGAATAAGCAACTTAGTTCAGTTCTAGTCCTCATTTTAACTCAGTTCAGTACAGTATCTCAGCCTTAGGGTTTCAAACTTAGGGCACGTCCTTAACCATCAGACAGGGTCATCTTGACCATTTCGGATTATATCAGTAGTTTAGTTCAGCTTACTTGTTGGTCATTGCGTGTCATTTTAACTTAGACTTTATTTTCAGTTATGTTTCTCCCACTTACTCAGTACATTCGAAGTACTGACGCATACTTTTATATTGTATCGTTTCATGATACAGTTTCAGGTTCTCAGACCCAGCACCGTTAGTTGTTGTAGTTCAAATTCTTCATTGCAGCAGTTGAAGTGTGAGTCCTCATCATCCGAGGAAACTATTTTCCTTCTTTCATTCATGTATTAGTTTCAGTTAGACTTAGTGTTAGCTGGGGGCTTGTCCCAGCAACTCCTCTATTAGATGGCTTTCAGACAGACATGATTTTCAGATTTATCAGTATTATTCTATTGTTTGAACTTTATATTTTCAGACTTGCCCCTCATGAATGTTTTATGATATTATTTCAAAGTTCCATTGTGCATGTTTACTTAGAATTCTAGTAACTGATAGACCAGGAGTTGACTTGGGGTCACTTGTGGCTTCAAGTACTGTGTTACGTCCAGGGTGTAGGCTCGGGGCGTGACAATGCAATAGAAGAAAACCCTTCTACAAACCGTCTGTAATAGCCAGCTAGACACAAGAAACTCCTGATGTCTCTTGGAGAGGTGGGTCTTAGCCAGTCCTTTACTACTGCTATCTTTTGAGGATCTACTCCACCCTCTCTGTAAGCTATGTGATCGAGGAAGGCAACTGATTTATGCCAGAATTCACACTTGTTGAATTTGGAGAATAACTGATGGTCCCTGAGAGTTTATAGAATTATTTTTAGATGGTCTTCATGTTCCTCCTCTACTCTGGAATAAATCAAGATGTCATCTATAAAGACAATAACGAACATGTCCAGGTACGGATTGAATACCCTATTCAATCAGATCCATAAAAGATGCAGGAGCATTAGATAATCCAAAAGACATAACTACGAATTTATAGTGACCATACCAAGTTTTGAAGGTTGTTTTTAAAATGTCACATTCTCGGATCCTAAGCTTGTGGTATCCTAACCTAAGGTCTATCTTGGAGAAACAACTAGCTCTTTGAAGCTGATCAAACAAGTCGTCAATCCTTGGTAGAGGATATTTGTTCTTAACTGTGACTTTGTTTAGTTGATGGTTGTCTATGCACATTTTGAGGGTATCGTCTTTCTTTCACATGAATAGGACTGGAGCACAACATAGAGAGATGTTAGGTATGATAAAGCCCTTATCTAGAAGGTCTTTCAGTTGTTCCTTCAACTCCTTAAGCTCAGCTGCAGCCATTCTGTAAGGAGGAATAGAGATGGGTTGGGTGTTTGGAAGAAGGTCTATGCCAAAGTCTATCTCCCGCTCGGGAGGGACTCTGGGTAAATCTTCAGGGAAAACATCTGGAAATTTGCTAACAACATAAACTAGCTGAATAGTGGGGTCTCAGAGCTAGAATCCCTGACCCTAACTAAGTGATAGATGCAACCCTTTGAGATCATTTTCTTGGCCTTAAGGTAGGAAATAAACTAACCCTTAGGCACTAAACACCACCCTGCCATTCTAAGATTTGCTCATTAGGAATCTGAAACCTAACGACTCTAGTTCTGCAGTCGATTGTGGCATAACGGGAATGTAACCAATCCATGTCAAGAATAAGGTGGATGTAGACCATGTCTAGCTTTAATATATCAATTAGGATAACTTTACTCAATACTGAGATTGGGCAGTTTCTATATACCTAACTGGCTCTAACTGCTTACCAACTAGGGTAGAAATTGAGAATGGTTCTGAGAGGACTTCTAGACTAATATCAAACTGAACGGAAATATATGGAGTCACAAAGGAAAGTGTGGCTCCTGGATCTAACAAGGCATATACATCAACGTGCAAAAGGCACAATATACTAGTAACCACATCATGTGAGTTCTCCTGATCTGGCAAGAAGAAAAAGAATAAAAACGATTTTAGTGCTGACCACCACCCATACCTGAAGTAGTGCGCTACTGGGCTAAGTGACCTGCTGGAGCTGTTAAGGTAGTAGGTTGAGTCTTCTCCCGTCCTGTTGATGGATAATCTCTTAATCTGTGACCCAATCGGCCACAACCAAAATAACCCTTCTTTCCTAAACGACACTCCCCAGGGTGATTCTTACCACATTTAGGGCAGGATGGAAATGAGCAGCTCTTGGAGACGTGACTCTGTGACTAGGAGCTTGATGTTCCACCTTTTCGTTCCTTGCGGGATCGAAAAGAAAGGGCACCGACTAATGAAGGTACTGGGGTTTCTGCTGTTGCTGCAAGCGATTACTACCACCTTACCTCTACTGGCCATACTCAAACTGACCTGTCCTCGCCCATTTGTTCTCCCTCTCAAACTGCTTCAACTTCTCCACCTCTATTTGTTGTAGATTAATGATGAGGCTAGAGAGGTCGATGTCTTTGATAAGCATCGCAGTTCTACATTCCTTAAACACCAAATCTGACACTCTATTAACGAACTTGAACATACGAGCCCTCGACTCAACAACTATTTTTGGAGCATACCTCGACAGCCGAGTGAACTCCTAAGGATACTCCTTTATCATCAAGTTGTTCTACCTCTAGTTCATGAATTCAGCAGCCTTGGCTTTCCTCAACTCCCGGAGAAAGTACCTATCCAAGAATGTCATAACAAACTCATCCCATTCCATCGGACCTGTTCCATTCAGCCTTCCCTCGCTTGTACCAGATCTGAGCCACCCCTTTTAACGTGTAAGCAGCCAGATCAACACTCTCTATAGAGGTGAAACCCATGATTTGGGTGATCTTCTGTACCTCATCAATAAACTCTTGTGGGTCCTCACAAAACTTAGATTCATGAAATATCGGAGGGTTCATCTGAGTGAAATCCTGGACCCTGGCCGCAGTTGCAGACCCATTGGTGTTGACTGGTACAACTTGTTGGTTGACCTGACTAGTCACTTCCTGAGCCAGCATTTGAATCGCTGGATAAAACTCTATGGGGGACAGCTGGTCATCTTGAGGGGTTGCGGGAGCTGGTGGGTCTGGCTGGTTAACATTCTCAGTCCTCCTTCTGTTTCCTCATTTTGGAGGCATCATTATCTGAAATGTGTAGAGTACGAATTAGGAGAACATTTTTTAAATTAGCACAACGCACGATAAGGATTATGAACAAAAAGGAAATTTCCTAATAACGTCTTGTATCCTCCCCCTCATAAGTGTGGCACGCTTCACACCCATGAAAAAGACTTTACTCGACGCGACTTTCAGACATCCTAGGATACTCTAAACCTAGTGCTCTGATACTAAGTTTGTCATGAACCAAGTCTACACCTTGGACGCAATACGGTACTTGGTTCCACATGTGACACCAAGCTAACCCATGGGTTAACATCACACTTGTATACTGAATTAGATAGAGAAGAAGCTGAGAAAAACATAACTAAATCTTTTCTCAAAAATAAGAAATGTCTGATATGATACTGAAATTTATGCCCAAGTGTAAACACATACTGAACATCACTACATCTGAAAGCCATCTAAGAACTAACGAGTTGCTGGGACAAGCCCCTGGCTAACTTTAAAATCTAACTCAAAATAAAACTAAATAAGTTGAAACTACGCTCTCATCCTAAAAAATTGAGGACTCACCAAAAGATGTTGCTGCTGAAATGGTTAGAAGGGAACTACTGACGACGTTGTGACTGAGAACCTACACCTGTATCATAATACAATATATTATGGAAAATATGTATCAATACTTTGAATGTACTGAGTATGTAAGATGTAAGTAAACATAGTAGAAATACATAACTGAATTGATAAACACTGAATATAACTGTAATAGTGTAACATAGGTACCGACTTAGGATCATAATTATATACTATAATTTGAATAAACTGAGCTGAACTAAAATTAAGACTATACTGAACTGAATTGAACTGAACTAATAAGTGGGAGATTCTATAACCAATATATAACCATGTGAGCAAAACGTGGAGTCTGATGTATACACCATATTGATAAAAGCCCACTGTACCTTGCCAGGGTATAGTGGCTAAGCTAGGTGATCACTGTCTGAGGCCCATTTGGGCTAATAACCTATGGTGGCAATGTAGTTCAGGGAACCTGGATGAGTTGGACCTCGGCCCGCTCGGTGTTATGTCCTACTCCCACTGGAATCCTAATTGTTCCTTCTAGGCTGATAGCTCGAACCTGATGTCCTAAGACTTAAGTCGGGAATACTTATCTGGAAGTACCCTGAGAGTCTGTCGGACCTGATAACTGAAAGCTAAGTGTCCTAAGATTAGCCAGAGCTGCTTTATCTGAAAGCATCATAGTCGTCTAAAGAACAACCTGATGATTGATAATTGAGACTACAGAGTTTTACTGAACCCCTCAAGAGACTAAATATAGTCACTGATCAGATGACATTTCTTTAAGACACTGAAAATGCTAAGTGCTGACTGAGACTGAACAATCAATAAATCAACTTTTGATCATATAACCGTACTATCTTAGTTATTAGAAGGAAACTATCAGAATCAAGCAACGTTCGTATTTGGAAAATTATGAAAGACTCTTTAAAATCACATTTACAGATTAGGGATAAAACACATATTTCATGGAAGAGATATCAACATGAGTTATAACTAGAAATAACCTTCCAGAATCATGAGAGTTATAAAAAGAAGGAAATTCATACTCTAACTGAAAGACAACCGTAACATTGATCTTTAAAGGGACTAAAATTAATAAAGTTTTTATAAGGGTTTTGGGGCACAAGAGAAGAATAATTCTCTTGTTGAAATCCCACATACCTGGAGTAAAGATTCCCCTGAGAAATTGCTTAAGAAATCTTAGGAGAAATTGAAACCTTTGATCTTGCTTTGTACTTCTAGACTGAGTTTTTTGCGTACCGAACTTGAGAGAATGAGAGGAATAAGGAGAGAACGTCGACAAACATCCTAAATCCCATGCTATAACCCTAAAACAACGTGGTGTAGGCATTAAAATAATGAAAAGTTACAAAAATGCCCTTGAAATTTAGACTAAACTCACTACCTGTGATCACGAGTGACCTAACGAGTTGTTAGGTCACTGGATAACTCGTGGTCCTCACTCGTTGTCACCGGCAACTTCCCTTTTTTGAGCTTATCTTGACGACTTCACCTAATAATTCATCATGACTCTTAACGGATCATTTCATCACATGTTATGTCTCTCTGAAAATCAAGTTGTCATCCATCCATCTCACCCCATGGGACACCCAACGACTCATTAGGTGTCACGATGATCCATCGCCTCAACTCATTGTCGCCACTTGAAATTTTATATCCGACCATCCTTCCAGGATGACTACTTATCTAATGAGTCATGAGGTGGCACCACGACTCGTCCCCTAACTCGTTAGGTCCCCAGAAGTTTCTAATATTTAACAATTGAGGAACACATAACGGGTCACTTAATGACCCATCAAGTCACATAATGAGTCACTCCACGACTCTTTCTATGACCTAGTACAGTTTTTTTCCTATTTCTTTATTTCAGTTCTCTAGTTTGATCTTAGGGACCTTTGGGGTATTACACCTGTAGAGTTAGTGGTGAGTTCAAGGGCCCATCCATTCACTGCATTGCCATGCTCGCTCCAACCACATTGTTCCTCCAGGTCTTGTGAGTGGAACTCCTAATAATTTTAAGGAATGGAAGAGCAAAAATATAGCTCTTGATCATATTCATATGAGGCCTCTACATATCAAAGACTGATTCCTTACATGCTATGTCTTCATCATGTGTTGGTTTCCCTCCATGATCCAAACAATATTGATGTGGAGGGGAATATCCTCCGTAATAATCTCGATGCTCATATGGGTCGTCATGTGACCATGCATTCCAAGAGTATTCATGATCCATCCTCACAAGTTCAGAATGCTGGCCCTCACCTATTTGCAGAACACCAGACAAAGAAAAGGTAAAAGAATATATATAAGCAAGCAAACTAGACTGTTAGATCTATATAGGGCTTATACCCTAGTCCCCGACAATGATGTCATAATATTTGATTTTGTCCAAACTCATTTCAAATATCGGGTAGTGTAAATGATTGATGCAAATATAGAAATCCAAGAAGGAGTCGGGGTCGAATTCCACAGAGGCTACTCGAAGCTCATACCATCTAGTGCTAAATAGTAAAGTATTGCAATATTAGAAACTATTCTGTGGAAGGTGATGGAATTTAACTACAACTACCAATTGTATTAATCTTGAGTTGTAAGAAATTAGATATAATTCTAGGGAAGTGACCCCTATATTGGGTCGATCCCTCTAAATCACCCAATGTTGAAGAATTGAGAGAGAGCTAAGGTTGAACATGAAAGCAATTTACTTAGGCAACTTATGGATCTCTTTCAACATCACCATAGGAGTCAATCTACTTCAATTTTGACAAACTGAAGAGAACCCCATTTTACCCAATTGCTTGTTTGCCAATTTGGAATTCAACCCATGTCCAGAAGAATCCTTTAAATAATGGTTATGATTTGAGTCATTATTGATTGATGATAACCTATTCTAAATTTTCTCTTTCAAGTTTCATAAGGGTAATTGGACAGGATTGGATGATTCTCATCACCTACCACAAGCTACAAAGAAAAAATCAATCAAGTGTTCAATAGCCAAAACTCATTTTAAATAGATTGGAATCATTAGAGTTTACAACTGATTGGGTTCACAATCCTAGATCTAGTTTTAGTTAACCATGGCTAGAAGAAGAAGAAAAGCAAAGTAATAAGACATTCTTACCAATAGAAATTGAAATCTTTACTTGATAGATGATAATCTTCAATTACAAAATATAGATCTATAGTGTACTTGAAATTAGGACTAACATTAACTATGTTCTACTCACTAGATATGAACTAAGAAATGTAAAAACTTCTGAAATATTACAAGAAAAATGTATTTATACTATGCTCCAAAAAGCCCATTAAATTTGACCGCAAGAGTGCCAGTTGTGCAGGAACCAGTTGTCCTTTGAAAGGACAGACCGTCCTTTGGACCGTAATCTACATTTCCACTTTTGTCCCTTGGCCTATTGTTCGTTGAGAGACGAACCATCCTTTGGATAGACTATCCATACTTCACTTTGTACTGGAGAAGTCCCATTCTGCCAAGATCAAATCTTTCTGTCAATTGATGGGCCATCCTTTAGGAGGATGGACCGTCCTTTCATCCGTACTCTAAGGACCAGATTTCCTGGGTCTATGGAATTTACAGCTGGGACGAAATGGATTGAGGGAAGGACCATTCTTCAGACTGATGGTCTGTCTTTTGACTCGCCTTTTGAGCATTTTTTTTGCCTCAACTCATTTCTTTGTCCAATGTCTGGGGATCCTAAAACATAGCACAATAAGGTTAGTTACTACTTAATTTCATTTCAAATGACACGCAAAATTCTATAAAAAGAAGCAAAGATCTGTTGCTAATCCCCGACACATCACTGACCAATGATAGAAGAAAATATCAAGCATGCACTCCAGATAATATTTTAAATAAAACTATTTAGCACGTATAATTCACATGACTCCTTTATATTATCACAAAATGCAATTTATTTTCATTTAAAATAAAGGTTAGAACCTCTCTATTGTATTTTTGTATTGTTCAATATCAAGGTTTAAGGACATGACATCTTGCATCAAAATAACCGCGGTGACAAAGTTCACACAAATTCTTTTCTTTCTGTGGTAAGTGCAATTGAAGATGAAGTATACAATCACATAGAGAGTTACATAGAGTATACACAATTTTTAGGATTAGTAAAAGTGGTTTTTGATTTGTTTTAATAGAACAGTCAGGAAAAATATGACTTAGCTTATTCTTGTTGTTTGGCTAATAAGAGGAGGAAAAAAAATTCTCTCATATAATGATAAGTGATAGGTCCAATATAATATAGTAAGTATTTGATTTCATAGTTCATTTTATTTTGTGCAGCTAATCAAGAAAAGAAGAGATTCAAGTGTAGAGAATGTTATGAGTTTTTATCATCCCATTAGTGTATCAAACTAGAAAAGAACTATGAAATTTTCTATTCTTAGCATTTGTTTATTCATTTTTGAAAATAAAAGTAGTTCAAAGTTGTAACCAAAACCTTTACTTGTGTATATATAAATTATTGGTGTTATTGAAACTCAAAATTTCATTTTGATTTTCAAATTCAAGCCAACATTGGGTGAGTCTTGGTGTAACTATAAATTTTGTCATCATATGACTAGGTTATAATTTCAAGTTACAAAATAATCTCTTGCAATAATGCAAGGTAATACTGTGTAACACCTCGTACTTTTGGCTATGGTTGGGACCATTAGACGTTTGAATTAGACCTTAAACAAATGAACATGCTTGTACTTAGGTGTAATATTAATTATTAAGTGTGGGAAGTGTATTGGATGTGAATAAAGGTCATAAAGAACCTCTAGCACAAGGTTGAGTTGAAAGCCTTTTTATCAATTGAGTTTTCATATAAGTTCTTATAAGGGTCAAATTTAAATAACCACAAATCCTAATTTACAAAGTGATTCTCAGTGATTCAATACATAAAATTGAAGCCCTTTGAGTTTTCTTTCCAATGCATCCAATATTGCATCAATCAGAGTTTAGAGTAAAAAATTATAAGTAATTTAGTTGAACACTGAAAGCAATTACATAAAACGTGATGGCCCACCAACCACCCGACGGCCCATAAATATTGCTCTGTCACCTTTAACCAGAAGCTGCAAATTTTTAGCCCAAAGTGACGGGCAAGTTGACATTCTGTTGGGAGACTGATGGCCCATCGTTGGGGCGTCACATGGAGGTTTTGGGGCTTTTAAAAGTCGCCTTAAATGGTTTTTTTAGTATTTTTGCGCCTCCAAGTCAACCCTATCAGTTTCAACAGCTGTCTTCAACCCTCCTAATTTAGGTAAGTATTCTCCAATCTGTTAGATTATAAATCCATGAATTTCTTCATGACTCTAACAAAAAAATCATCTTCCTATCTCTAGCAAGGCCAAGCATAAACTTTCAGTTCCAAGGCTTGAAATCTTAAGCACTCATCCTTCCTCCAAGGTAAGAAACTCCCGAAACGCCTTACATGAGTATTGTTTTCTACTCCTTAGGGATGTTCTAAGGTTTGGACTCATGAGACGGTGCTATAAAGCTAAGAGTTCATGTGATGACCTAAGGTTAGGGTTTATGGGACTATTTTGGTATTTAGGATGGATGTGGTTGTTTTGGTTGGACTTGTAATGGATGTGTATGTTATTAAGGGGGCTGTAGAAAAAGGCTGGTGTTAGTACATCCCACCTATATGAGGCTCGAATTTCCTATGCGCTCCGGGTGTTAGATGAAATGCCTCTATGACTTGATTTTTTTTGTTAAGCTATTGATTGTAGTTTCTATCTATATAATTAATGTGGATTAACATTATAAAAGGATTATTTCTTTGCGGTGATCGTTTTGAGACCAAGAATAAGGTATGTAAGGCTAACTCTTGTGCGGGAATACTTTGTTTCATTTCCCACACCATGCTTCCTGAAATTTCAGCATAACATCCTTCTTTTTTAATTGTTAGGGTTAAGGTCGAGAATATTATGTCCTTAATAAATGATTTTAAAAACTCATTAAGTTACTACATATATGATTATCCTTAACTTTCCATGAGTTCTATGAATCCTTCTGTTGAAAAGAGCCAAACTCTATGATTTATGATTTTTTCTTTTTCTCTAAAAGAAAAGTTGTTATGATCTTTGTGCAAAATGGCTATGACTTGATGAATTATGAATTTAAAGGCCTTATGATGATGAAGAACTATGATTAAGATACGATAATGACTAATGATGACAAGCTTGGTTTCTTAATGATGATTTTAAGTAAATCATATTATGTAATGAAAAGAGAGTAGTATTAATAACCGGGAAGGCTTCATGCCTGAAACTATGTATTCCAACATAGGATGATAGATCTTTTCCGTTGGTTCGAGCAACTCCTATATTCCCCTGGTATGGGTTGTTATGGATCCTTGCTAGCACTATGATATGTATGTCTACATACCTCGGCAAGATATAGGATGGCTTAGTTGATCAGCCAGAGATCAAACTCCATATTTACATAGTGGTTTATGTCGGCTAAGAAAAGAATCTCCCATAACGAACTTAATGAATGACAATGAAATGATGATTCTTAAAGGGGTCTATTTACTAATTTATTTTATAACCTTGATTTCCTTTATGTTATGTCGTTATCTTGGTTGCCCTTTTATATTGTTCAGTAATGTTATGTTTCTTTTAGCTGCTTTACATACAGTACGATCCTATGTACTTATGTCCCTATAGTTGAAGGCACTGCATTATTTTATAATGAATATTCAGGTACTCATATCGATAACCGAGCTACTCGCTAGGATTTCAGTTCATTCAGCTTTTAGTGAAGTCCACTTGTTTTGGGCTTAGTCTTTTATCCATAATTATTAGATGTTGATTTAGACATATGCCAGGTGCCTTGTCTCGGTAAAATAGTTAATCCAGTATATTAGATCCTTCATAGATTATTTCTCATGTTATGTAAACTTGGCAAGTCTTCTCTTTAAATTGAGTAATTTGACTCTTAAAGTTTATGTTTAGCTATTTTTCACATATGATTAGACGCGTGCTCATAATGTACACCATGTATGTGGTTCACTCGAGTCAACAATAGCTTTGAATGTCGGTCACGATTAGGGCCTAATTCGGGGCATGAAAAATTTGGTATCAGAGCCCTAGGTTCAAGTGTATCAGGGTGTCTATTAAGCCGTGTATAGTTGAGTTTGACATATAAGTGTGAAGCGCGCCACGTTTATGTAACACCCCGAAAGTCCTAGAGATCAGACCCCGGAATTAAATGAAGCCCAGCAGAAAAATCAGTATAAACTTACGTCAGAAAGAGTCATAGAATGACTCGTTAGGAGACCTAAAGGATCGTGGTCAGACCCGTGAGGAACTGTAAGAAGGGATGGCAAGCCCAGTGGCCACGGACGACCTGACGAGTCGTCTTTCCTGGAAACGACTTGTTAGGTGGGTCATTGGGAGGAGGATAAGATGCTTGGGTTAAGTCTTAAATAGTGTGGTTGACAAAAGGAGGTGAAAAGTCGTTAGGTATGATAACGACATATCAAGTGTATGCGATGATTATGCAATGGGTCGACTTGGAGCCTTTCGGGGTTTCTTGTCCCGTGTCTACGATCCGAGTGTACTCTCGGGTCGTGACAAACTTGGTATCAGAGCAATAGGTTTAGAGTGTCCTAGGGTGTCTGAAAGCTGCGTTACGTAGAGTCTTCTTCATGGGTGTGAAGCGCGCCATACTTATGAAGAAGAGGCTATGAGACGTTTTAGGAATGTTCCCTTTTCTTCATGATTCTTATTGTGCGTAGACTATGAAGCTCTAATTAGTTCCTCCCCTGACTCATGCTTTACGCGCTCACAGATAATGCCTCCCCGACGAGCGAATGGAAGAGGTCATGGTAACGGCCGCCAGCAGGTACCACCAGCCTAAGCTGACCAAATGGAGGATCGTGTTGCTCATGCCGAGTTCCAAGTGGCCATCCACATGTTGGCGTTGGCCCTGACTGCCCATATTAATCAGCGGGCAATAGTCCGTGCACCACAACACAGAAATGAAGCGGTAGCAAGGATAAGAGATTTTCTTCGAATGAACCCACCCGAGTTCTTGGGATCAAAGGTGGATGAGGACCCATATGAGTTTTTTGAGGAGATACAGAAGATTACTCACATCATGGGAGTGACGGGGAAAGAGAGCGCGGACTTAGCCTCCTACCAGTTAAAGGGAGTTGCTTACATCTGGTATTGTCAGTAGAGAGACAGTCGGGGAATTGAAGCGGATCCCATAGGTTGGGATGAATTTATGACAGCGTTCTTTGACAGGTTTTTCCCTCAGGAGTTGAGGGAGGAAAAGGCAGCAGAGTTTATTAACTTGAGACAAAATAACATGACTGTCCAGGAATATGCATTGGAGTTCACTCGATTGTCTAAGTATGTGCCGGAAATGGTATCCGACCAGCGGACCCGAGTGAGCAGGTTCGTGAATAGAGTGTCAGACTCCTTGGTCAAAGAATGCAGGACTACCATGTTGCAACTGGACATAGACTTTCCACGCTTGGTAATATTTGCTCCACAAATGGAAGAAGAGAAGGTGAAAGAAAAAGAGAGAGAGAGGCCAAGAGGGCCAGGACTGGAGACTTAGAGTTCCCCCCCATCAGAAGTTGGGTACAGGGTGTCACTCACGCCATCATCAGAGACCAGCAACCCCAGCCCCTTTGACAGTCAGTACTCTGAACAAGCCCAGAGTAAGGGAGAACACGTACGCATTATGTATGAGTAGTGAAAAGAACCACTTAGGAGTTTGCATGGCCGGCTCAGATGTTTGTTTTTGGTGCGGCAAGGCGGGCCATATACACCGAGATTGCGCTATGGCTAAGCAAGGTGAGAGAAGATCCTCGACCACCTCTTTAGTATCTCATATAGCCCGCTCGTTTCAGCAGGGTGCATCCTCTCTCCCAGGAAGAGAACATCGTCAAAACCGCTCTTATGCAGTAGCAGCCCATCAGGATAAGGGCAAGGCGCCAGTAGTGGTCCCAGGTATGTTGTGAATCTTGTGTTATCCCTTATGCGCTTCCAACCTAAGTATTGAATAAGAAACTTTGTTGTGATTATGGATAATGTGAATAGCTATTAGTGTGAGGCTTGTAGAGAAGGTTAGTGGTGGAAGAGAAGCTAGGAGTTGTAAATTAGCCTGAACTTAAGGAAGATCCGGGAGTCTTAGGATGATGACTTTAAGCTAAGGGGGAGATAGTGAGTATGTGTATTAAGTCAGATCTTGAGAATACCAATAAAGAAGTTTTAGCCTTAGTAGTTGTAGTATTTTAGTCTTTTCAAGGTTCAGATAATTTCCTTTGTATTTCAGCTGAAGTTAAAGAGGTGTCGATTCGTATGTGCAGATTTCCGAGGTTTAGGAGTAACCGTTTCAGTTAGCGGTGCCAGTCTTTCCCTATGAGTCCTTATTTCTTAATTTAATGTTATGAATCAGTTATGTGTGTTAATCCATGTTTTCTTATGTTTTCGAATTGAGCTCAGTCGTTGGAAGTTGTTTCTTCACTCAGTAGAGTCAGATTATCTCATGTATGTTCTCAGTCCTAGATGTCGGGGAAGAATCGTGTCTATGAAATCCTTACTCTAAATTATATTAGGTATTATGAATCCTGACTTACTATCGGAGGGTGATTTGATAATGAAAGTTTAGTCCGTGTTAGTTCGGTGCCAGATAAAAACGGGAAGAATTTTCTCTCGGTGTTTTGTCTAGTTCCATGTTGGTTCCATGTTCTTTGGTTTCCTTGAGTCATGGTATGTATGTTGTATGTGAACGATCAGGTTGGTGTACAAGATTGGTCCGAATTCAGATACTCCATTGATGTTTAGCTGTGATTAATTGATATTTAGGTATCAGCTTCATCTCTAACTTTTCCGCATGTTCAACGAACCTTCGAGGACGAATGTTCACAAATGGGAGATATTGTAACACCCCAGAAGTCCTAGAGATCTCTGCCTGAGTTAAATGAAGCTCAGCAGAAAAATCAGCAGAAACTTGCCTCAGAACGAGTCAGAGAACGACTCGTTAGGAGACCTAACGGATCATGGACTGACCCGTGAGGAACTGTAAGAAGGGATGCAAGCCCAGTGGCCACGGACGACCTGACGAGTCGTCTTGCCTGGCAATAACTCGTTAGGTGGGCCGTTGGGTGGACGATAAGATCCCTGGGTTAAGTTTTAAAGAGTATGGTTGACGGAAGGAGGTGATGAGTCATTAGGTATGATAACGACTCATTAAGTAAGTCGTTAGAGGGGAGAAGTTGTGGTTTTAAAGAAATTCCAGCGTACTCGACGAATGGATATAACGAGTCATAGGAGTTGGTGATGATTCGTTACGTTGGTTGTGGTTTGAAGAATGAGTAAAATTGTATGAATTTCTAGTGTACTTAACAGGTGAGATGACGAGTCGTGTGATTGGACGATGACTCGTCACTTGAGTAACGGTTTCAGAACGGGCAGTTTTTCCAGTTTTCTTCAAGGGCATTTTCTTAAACTCCTATGCTCTTAACTTTTAAACTATGTCGTTTCGGGCACTACCTTGCACGTTTTTAAGGGTTTTTCTAGACCTAAACCCTCATTCTCTCAATCTCTTTCTTCCACCTCTCTTCTCAAAAATCCTAGGGGTTTCACCAAGGTGATCTTCAAGCTTCAAGGAAGATTTTCGATCGGGATTTTCATCCACCAGGTATGTGGGACTTCAAAGAGGATATGCTTCCATCCTTGTGCCCCAAAATATTTTCAATAAGAATCCGATTTAATTTATTTAGAATATCATGATCTAGGGTTTGAATGATGGGTAATTTCTTCTTCATTCTTTTTCTTAAATGCAAATACTTACTGCAATTATGGAACTTATTTGGGATGTTAATTTGATGGGTTGTTTGCAATATGGATCATATGTTGGGAATGCATGAGGATATTATGTTGTTCATAAATGGGCTTGAGTAATAAATGGGTGTTGCTTATTGTTCAATTAATTTTTGTAGCCATTCATGAATATGAAGAAATTGTGAAATATAGGTTGAGTATGTATTGGTGAAGTATGTTCTTCCTAACCCAATTTAAGTGTTGAATGGGAATTGTTCATTTCTCCCCTGATTACCGTAGAATTTCATGATTTTGATGGAAGTGTGGAAATATAGCATAATTAACCTTAGTGACTTGATTATGATATTGATGACCATGTTGGATTGACTAGGCGTTGTGGACTTGAGTAATTGAAGTAAATTATGTACCATCACCATGTTCTAGATTTAATTGATTGGGCATGACAAGGTTGCATCTCCATTGTTGAACTACGAAGCTTGGGCAGATTCTATATTGTTTTCCCTTACTAAAATTGTTTTTATAAAAATCTTGGAATCTAAAACGCCCGTGGCTAAGAAGTTCACAAAGGAGTGGTTATGACAAGTGTGTGGAATGTTGTAGACCTAAATAAATGAAGTCATGTATCTTGATAGAGTATGAGTTGAATTTATAAACCATGTATGATCTCATATTACATGTTGAAAGAGATGAACTTGGAATTTAGAATGTCATGATAGTATATGCACAATGTGAATCTATAGAATGCTCATTAGCGTAAGATGCTTGAGATAATTGTTGATCTGACTCCTTGATGAGGTGAATTATGTGATAACGCATGAGAATGATACTGCAACTGTTGGGCTTGTTGTTATTAGAAAGTAGCCCCAACCCTGCCGTAAAGAATGTTGTATGATGAAAATCAGTTAATGTCCTTGTCTCTGATTAGATGTTGTAATTTAGATTAGGGACAGTCAGTCGATATTCTCGTTAGCAAGAATGTTTCCCTAGTCGGTCGGGATTCTCGTTAGCAAGAATATTTCCCCAGTCAGTCGGGATTCTCGTTAGTAAGAATGTCTCCCTAGTCAGTCGGGATTCTCGTTAGCAAGAATGTCTCCTTAGTCAGTCGGGACTCACATCCCTAGCTACTAGCCGTGCATGTTTCTCCTTATTCAGTCGGGACTAACATCCCTAGCCAGTCAGTGACACTCTATATCAGAGCATTATCTCCCATTGACAGTCAGGGATTCGAGCGAGTAAAAATGTTTCCTTTGACAGTCTGGGACTTTCCTTGGACAACGAGGGACCCTCTTGATATCAGTCACAGCATCATACCTCGGTATTATTTTCGATTATTACTTTTTCGCATCAGTTGATCTTACAATGATGTATGTCCTTATAATGTGGTTATGTTGACACGAATATGTGAATCTCATATAAGGTTGTCGTATCTCGTTTCAGTTACATTACTATTAATGTGTTTTTACATTAGATCCTTCTTGTATATATTTATGGGTTAGTTTAGTTACGCTTCCTACATACTCAGTACATTCCAAGTACTGACCATACGCCTCTTGTGCTATATCATTTTATGATATAGATTCAGGTCCCCAAGCTCAGCCGCGTGACTAGATATGCTCCTTTCTCTCCTAGTTGTTAGTGGTGAGTCCTCATTTTCTGAGGACGTCGACTTATATTCATGTTTTATTATGTTCCAGTTTTCATACTTTTGGGAGTTAACTAGGGGCTTGTCCTAGCAACTCATCAGTTTAGTAGAAGGCTTTTGGACTTGTCTAAACAGTTTCAGCTATGTATCGAAGTGTTGTTAAATTGTCTTTATGGATCATTTTAGATTCTTGTTATTTTCTTCTGCTAGTTCCTGATGTTAGATGTTTCATATGTTAAGTGCATGCAATGATTATACCATGGGTCGACTTGGAGCCTTTCGGGGTTCCTTGTCCCGTGTCTAGAATCCGAGTTTACTCTCGGGTCGTGAAAAACTTGGTATCAGAGCAATAGGTTTAGAGATTCCTAGGGTGTTTGAAAGTCGCGTTACGTAGAGTCTTCTTCATGGGTGTGAAGCGCGCCACACTTATGACGAAGAGGCTATGACACGTTTTAGAAATGTTCCATTTCCTTCATGATTCTTATCGTGCGTAGAGTATGAAGCCTTATTAGTTCCACCACTGACTCGTGCTTTGCGAATAGAAGAGGTCGTGGTAACGGTCGCCAACAGGTACACCAGCCCAGGCATACCAAATGGAGGATTGTGTTGCTCATACCGAGTTCCAAGAAGCCATCCACATGTTGGCGTAGGCCCTGACCACCCAGATTAATCAACAGGCGATAGCCCGTGCACCACAACATGGAAATGAAGCGGCAGCAAGGATAAAAGATTTTCTTGGGATGAACCCACCCGAGTTCTTGGGGTCAAAGGTGGATGAGGACCCATATGAGATTTTGGAGGAGATATAGAAGATTACTCACATCATGGGAGAGAAGGGGAAAGAGAGCGTAGACTTAGCCTCCTACCAGTTAAAGGTAGGTTCTTACATCTCGTATTGTTAGTGGAGAGACAGTCGGGGAATTAAAGCGGGTCCCATAGGTTGGGATGAATTTATGACAGCGTTCTTTGACAGGTTTTTCCCTCGGGAGTTGAGGGAGGCAAAGGCAGCAGATTCATTAACTTGAGACACAATGACATGACTGTCCAGGAATATGCATTGGAGTTCACTCGATTTTCTAAATATGCACCGGAAATGGTAGCCGACCAGCGGGCCTGAGTGAGCAAGTTCGTGAATGGAGTGTCAGACTCCTTGGTCAAAGAATGCAGGACTGCCATGTTGCACCGGGACATAGACTTCCCATGCTTGGTATTATTTTCTCAACAAATGGAAGAAGAGTAGGTGAAAGAAAAAGAGAGAGAGGCCAAGAGGGCCAGGACTGGAGACTTGGAGTTCCCCTATCAAAAGTCGGGTTCTGGGTATCACTCACGCCATCATCAGAGACCAGAAGCCCCATCCCCTTTGACAGTCAATACTCTGAACAAGCCTAGAGTAAGGGAGTTCACGTACCCATTGTGTATGAGTTGTGGAAAGCACCACTTGGGAGTTTGCATGGCCGGCTCAGATGTTCATTTTTGGTGCGGCAAGGCGAGCGATATACACTGAGATTGCGCGGTAGCTAAGTGAGGTGAGAGCAGATCCTCGACCACCTCTTCAGTAGCTCCTATAGGCCGCTCATTTCAGTAGGGTGCATCCTCTCAACCAGGAGGCGAACATCATCAAAACCTCTCTTATGTAATAGCAGCCCATCAGGATACGTGCAAGGCGCCAGTAATGGCCACAGGTATGTTGTGAATCTTGTGTTATCCCTTATGCGCTGCCAACCTCGGTGTTGAATAAGAAACTATGTTGTGATTGTGGATAATGTGAAAAGTTGTTAGTGTGAGGCTTGTAGAGAAGGTTGGTGGTGGAAGAGAAGCTAGGAGTTGTAAATTAGCATGACCTTAAGGAAGATCATGTAGTCTTAGGATGATGACTTTAAGCTAAGGGGGAGATAGTGAGTATGTGTATTAAGTTGGATCTTGAGAATACCCATAAAGATGTTTTAGCCTTAGTAGTTGCAGTATGTTAGTCTTTTTGAGGTTCAGATAATTTCCCTTATATTTCAGCTGAAGTTAAAGAAGTCTCGATTCCTATGTGTAGATTTCTGAGGTTTAGATTTCAGCTGAAGTTAAAGAGGTGTCGATTCCTATGTGAAGATTTCGGAGGTTTAGGAGTAACCGTTTCAGTTAGCGGTGCTAGTCCTGCCCTATGAGTCCTTATTGCTTAATTTCATGTAATGAATTAGTTATGTGTGTTAATCCATGTTTTCTTATGTTTTCGGATTGAGCTCAGTCTTTAGAAGTCTTTTGTTAACTCAGTAGAGTCATATTATCTCATGTATGTGCTCAGTCCTAGATTTTGGGGATGATTCGTGCCTATGAAATCCTTACTCTCAGTTAGATTAGATATTATGAATCCTGACTTAGTATCGGAGGGCGATTTGAGAACAAAGGTTTAGTCTGTGTTAGTTCAGTTCCAGATAAAAATGGGGAAGAATTTTCTCTCGGTTTTTTGTCTAGTTCCATGTTGGTTCCATGTTCTTTGGTTTCCTTGAGTAATGGTATGTATGTTGGATGTGAACGATCAGGTTGGTGTACAAGATTGGTCCGGCGTCAGATACTCCATTGTTGTTTGGCTGTGATTGATTGATATTTGGGTATCAGCTTCGTCACTAACTTTTCAGCATGTTCAGCCAACATTTGAGGATGAATGTTCATAAGGGGGAGATATTGTAACACCCCAGAAGTCCTAGAGATCAGACCCCGGAGATAAATGAAGCTCAGCAGAAAAATCGTCAGAAACTTGCCTCAGAACGAGTCAGAGAATGACTCGTTAGGAGACCTAACTTATTGTGGTCTGACCCGTGAGGAACTGTAAGAAGGGATGGCAAGCCCAGTGGCCACGGACGACCTGATGAGTTGTCTTTCCTGGAAATGACTCGTTAGGTGGGCCGTTGGGTGGAGGATAAGATCCCTGGGTTAAGTTTTAAACAGTGTGGTTGATGGAAGGAGGTGACAAGTCGTTAGAGGGGAGAAGTTGTGGTTTTAAAGAAATTCCATTGTACTCGACGAATGGATATAACGAGTCATAGGAGCTGGTGATGATTCGTTACGTTGGCCGTGGTTTGAAGATTGAGTAAAATTGTGTGAATTTCCAGTGTACTTAACGGGCGAGATGACGAGTCATGTGATTGGACGACGATTCGTCACGTGAGTCGTGGTTTCAGTTCGAGCAATTTTTTTAGTTTTTTCAGGGGCAGATTCATTAAATCCTACGCTCTTAACTTTTAAACTACGTCGTTTCGGGCACTACCTTGCACGTTTTTAAGGGTTCTTCTAGACCTAAACCCCCATTCTCTGAATCTCTTTCTTCCTCCTCTCTTCTCAAAAATCCTAGGGGTTTCATCAAGGTGATCTTCAAGTTTCAAGGAAGATTTTCGATCGGAATTTTCGTCCACCNGGGACTTCAACAAGGATATTCTTCCATCCTTGTGCCCCAAAATATTTTCAATAAGAATCCAATTTAATTTATTTAGAATATCATGATCTAGGGTTTGAATGATGGGTAATTTCTTCTACTAGCCAGTCGGGACTCACATCCCTAGCTACTAGCCGTGCATGTTTCTCCTTATTCGGTCGGGACTAACATCCCTAGCCAGTTAGTGATACTCTATATCAGAGCTTTCTCTCCCTTTGACAGTCAGGGATTCTCGTTAGTAAGAATATTTCCTTTGATAGTCAAGGACTTTCCTTGGACAACTAGAGGACCCTTTTGATATCAGTCACAATGTCATACCTTGGTATTATTTATTATTATTACTTTTGTATATCAGTTGATCTTATAATGATGTATGTCCTTATAATGTTGTTATGTTGACATGAATATGTGAATCTCATATAAGGTTGTCGTATCTCATTTCAGTTACATTACTATTAATGTGTTTTTACATTACTTCCTTCTTATATATATTTATTGAGTTAGTTTAATTACGCTTCCTACATACTCAGTACATTCAAAGTACTGACCGCACACCTCTTGTGCTATATCGTTTTATGATATAGATTCAGGTCCCTAGGCTCAGCCGTGTGACTAGATATGCTCCTTCCTCTCCCAGTTGCTAGTGGTGAGTCCTCATCTTCTAAGGACATGACTTATATTCCTATTTTATTATGTTCCAGTTTTTATACTTTTGGAAGTTAGCTGGGGGTTTGTCCCAGCAACTCATCAGTTTAGTAGAAGGCTTTCAGACTTGTCTAGACAGTTTCAGCTATGTATCTAAGTGTTGTTAAATTTTCTTTATGGATCATATTAGATTCTTGTTATTTTCTTCTGCTCGTTCATGATGTTAGATGCTTCTTATGTTAAGTGTATGCGATGATTATGACATGGATCGACTTGGAGACTTTTGGGGTTTCTTGTCCCGTGTCTACGATCTAGGTGTACTATCGGGTCGTGACAGTTTATAAGTTAGAAGCTACTTGAATATAAGAATGTTACTCTTGTTTCCTACTCTAGATCATGCTATAGATTTGAACCCTAAGTGAATATTCTAATATTTGCATTGTTGCGGTTCTTGCAGAAAATACCTATTACGAGAAAGACAACCTCAAGCCAAAGGGCTAGTGTCGCCAACAAGGCAAACTACAGTCAACCTCAGGGAGTTCAAATGAGGTCTCGGGTTCATCCTGCAGGCTAGACCACTCGTACTTCTCCACCTATAACAAAGGGTCCTATGGGGAAACCTATAGCATATGTTCCACGCCCTAGTATGACATATGTTGATGTAAGGGAAGCTATTCAGATGCTTGCCCAATTGGTTGCAGCACAGACTCAACGTCAAGGTACACCAATGCAGAGTATGGGATCTTATCAAAGCTCAGCTACATCGAGGATCAGATAATTCCTTAAAATGAATCCACCAGTTTCTAGAGGGTCCAAGCAAGAGGAGGATCCCCAGAATTTTATTGATGAGGTGTAGAGAATTTTACGAGTCATGCATGCTAGTGAGACAGAGCCAGTGGAATTCGCCTCCTATCTGCTGAAGGATGTAGTTATCACTTGGTACTAGCAGTGGGAATTATCCCGAGGCAAGATACAGTCCCTGCTATGTGGGATGACTTCATGGACGCTTTTATTGATCACTTTCTCCCGATAGAGCTGAGAGAAGCCAAAGCATAGGAGTTTACATCTCTCATACAAGGCTCTATAAGTGTGAGAGAGTATAGCCTTAAGTTCACACAACTATCACGGTATTATCCGGAGATGGTTTCTACTATGCTGGCAAGGATGTGTTGTTATGTATACGGTTGGAAACTTACTTGCCCAGTGATTGCACCTCAATCTTTCTTAACAAGGAGATGGATATTTCCAGGTTAATGGCTTATGCTCAACGAATGGAGGACTTAAATAAGAGTATCAGATTAGACAAGAAAGCAATCAACACAAGAAGGTTAGGTCAACAGGCTATAATGACCGTAACACTACAGGAACTTCTTTAATGGGGCATCAGGACGGGGGTAATAGCATAGGCAGAGGAAAAAATCTCCTATATGCTTTATCGAGTCGACAAGATCTAGAGGCATCCCCAGCCGTAACAACAGGGATATTATAAGTTTTTACTTATGATGTTTATGTACTAATGGATCCTGGATCTACATTGTCTTATATGACCCCTTCTGTTGCTAAGAAGTTTGTGCTAGAACCTGATGACTATGTGAACTATTCTTTGTATCCACTCCAGTCGGTGATTCAGTTATTGCCAAACGAGTCTATAGAGGTTGTACGATTATGGTGGGTCAAAGAGTCACGGCGACAGATCTTGTTGAATTAGAGATAGTCGATTTTGACATCATTATGGGGATAGATTGATTGTCATCTTGTTATGCTCCCCACAATTGTAGGACCAAAGTGGTTACATTCCAATTTCCTAATAAGCCAGCCTTAGAATGGAAGGATAATGATGTTATGCCAAAGGGTAGGTTCATTTCCTATCTTAGAGCTATAAAGCTAATTTCCAAGGGATGCTTGTATCATCTGGTCATATGGTGGACACCAATGTTGAAGCAAAGACTCTTTAGTTTGTACCTATAGTTAATGAATATCCAGAGGTATGTCCAGATGAACTTCTAAGGATTCCTCTGGATAGGGAGATTGATTTCGGATTGATGTTCTTCCTGGTACCAAATCAATATCTATTCCTCCGTATAGAATGGCACCAGCAGAATTGAAAGAATTAAAGGAACAATTGAAGGGTGTACTTAATAAGGGTTTCATTTGACCCAGTGTCTCACCATGGGGAGCACTAGTCTTGTTTTTCCGAAAGAAGGATGGGTCGTTACGATGTGCATTAAATATCAACAGTTGAACAAGGTAACTATAAATAACAAATACCCACTTCCGAGGATAGATGATTTATTTAACCAACTCTAGTGTGCTAAGTGTTTCTCTAAGATTGATATCCGATTAGGTTATCACCAATTGAAGATTAGAGAGGAAAATGTTTTGAAAACAGCTTTCAAGACTCGATATGGACATTTTGAGTTCCTTGTTATGCCTCTTGGGTTGACGAATACCCTAGCTACTTTTATGGACCTCATGAATAGAGTGTTTAAACCTTATCTAAACCAATTTGTGATTATCTTTATTGACAACATATTAGTGTACTCCTGGAACGAGGTTGAACATGCAGACCATCTTAGGTTAGTACTACATATTTTTTGAAACCATAAGTTATATGAAAAATTCTCAAAGTTGTGAGTTTTGGTTGGACTCAATGGCATTCCTAGGCCATATAGTATTTGGTGAGGGTATCAGGGTTGATTCCCATAAAATAAAAGCGGTGAAGAATTGTCCTAGACTCATAACTCCTATAGAGATCAGGAGCTTTTTGAGTTTAGTAGGCTATTATAGGTGATTTGTAGAGGGGTTCTCATCCATATCTACCCCATTAACTAAATTGACACAGAAAAAGGCAAAGTTCCAATGGTCAGATGCATGCAAAAAGAGTTTCCAAGAGTTAAAGACCAAATTGACTACCGTTCCGGTCCTAAATTTACAAGAGGGAACCGATGGGTTTGTGATTTATTATGATTCTTTAGGGACTGGTCTTGTTTTTTTTTTTGATGCAACATAGGCAGATTGTAGCCTATGCTTTAAGGTAGTTAAAGATACATGAGAAAAACTATCCTACACTTGATCTGGAATTGGATATTGTAGTGTTTGCGCGTAAGATGTAGCGTCACTATTTGTATGGAGTTCACATGGATATCTTCACAGACCACACAAGTCTTCAATACATTTTCAAACAGAAAAAAGTTGAACCTCAGATAGTGAAGATGGCTTAAATTGCTTAAAAACTATGATGTTAATATCCTCTATCATCTAGGAAAGGCTAATGTAGTAGCCAATGCTCTTAGCTAACTGTCCATGGGAAGTGTGGCTCATGTTGAAGAGGAAAAGAGAGATTTATCTAGAGACATTCATAGATTAGCTAGCCTAGAGGTCTGTTTGTTAGACTCTTAGGATGGAAATGTGGTTGTTCAGAATAGGGCGGAATCGTCTCGTAGTAGAAGTAAAGGAGAATCAATATGAAGATCTGACCTTGCTCAAGTTGAAAGAGGGGATTCACAAGCAAAAGACTATGTCTTTTGAGCTAGGGGGAGATGGTACTTTAAGGTATTAAGGCAGATTATGTGTCCCAGAGCTGGACAATCTATGTGAGAGAGTCGTGGTTGAAGCACACAACTCCTAGAATTCTATCCATCCAGGTTAAACTAAGATGTACCATGATCTAAAAGAGATTTATCGGTGAAACGATATGAAAAAGAACATAGCAGACCACGCGGCTAAGCGTCCAAATTGCCAACAGGTTAAAATGGAGCACTAGAGGCCCGGTGGCCTAGCACAGAATATTGAACTTCCCATATGAAAATAGGAAATGGTCAACATATACTTCATAACAGGTTTACCTTGCTCCTATTGAAAACATGACTTGGTTTGGGTGATTGTGGACCCACTTACCAAGTCAGCACACTTTTTGCCTGTTAAGATAATGATTCATAGAGGATTATGCCAAGCTATATATTAGGGAGACTGTTAGGTTGCATGGGACCCCCAGTGTCCATTATCTTTGACTTTATCAGTTCACAACCCAATTTTGGAAGTGTTTCCATAAAGGGTTGGGTACACGTGTGAACCTTAGCACTGCTTTTCACCTGCAGACAGACGGATAGGCCAAGTGCACCATTCAGATGCTCGAAGATATGTTGAGAGCATGCACTTTGGATTTTAAGGAAAATTGGGATGATCACCTACCATTGGTTGAGTTTGCATATAATAACAGTTACCATTCTAGTATTAAGATGGCACCTTATGAAGCTCTGTATTGTCGAAGATGCAGATCACCCATTAGGTTGTTTGAGGTAGGTGAAATAGAACTATTGGGACCAAACTTGGTCCATCAAGCTATAGAGAAGGTCAACCTAATTCAAGAACGGTTAAAGACTGCCCAAATTCATCAGAAATCCTATTCAGATATGTGACACAGAGATCTAGAATTTAATTTTGACGATTAGGTATTCTTGAAGGTTTTACCTATGAAGGGTGTTATGCTCAATGGAAAGAAAGGAAAACTTAGTCCCATATATATTGGTCTTTATAAGATATTGCAAAGAATTGTTTTGGTAGCCCATGATCTGGAATTGCCTACAGAGCTGGCCTCAGTGCATCTAGTATTCCATGTTACTATGTTGAAGAAATGTGCGGGGGATCCATCCCTTATGGTCCCTATTGAGAATATAGGTGTCAAAGAAGGTATGACTTATGAAGAAACTCCTGTTTCCATTCTTGATCACCAAATTTGTAAATTAAGGACCAAAAAAGTAGCATCTGTGAAAGTACTATAGAGAAACCACAATGTTGAAGAGGCTACCAGGGAAGTCGAAAACGACATGATGGCTAAATATCCGCACTTATTCCGTGCACAAGAAGATAGATGTGGGAGATAATGACCTTATCTCACTCTATGAACTTTATGACTCCAGGTCTCATATCTATGCTTACGCTCTATGAAGGTTCAAACTCTACGTTACATTATGCCCTTATGTTTAAATGAAATTATGCTAGACTCTATGAATTTATGTCTCATGTTATGTTACATCCATGGAAAAATCTACTTGTCTTGTATGACTCGTGCCTATGATTCCTCTCCTTTAAAAGGTTATGAAATTCCTAGCAAGAATGATGAGTTATGATAATAAACGAAGGGAAAGGTAATCTTTGAGAAAATGACTATTTTTATGCTTCTTATGTATTCTTTCATTTCTATGAACTTTTGATGCCCTGTGAGGTTTACGATAATGTTTCCATTTAGCTCTTACATTTTGAGAATTTGGGATAGTCCTATTTACAAAGAAAACTCTTCCAAAATTTTTGGAAAATTCTAGAGTTAGATTCTATTCATGACCATGAACATGACCATCATTCGAGGACGAATGATCCCAAGGGGGAGATATTATAACACCTCGTACTTTTGGCTGTGGTTTGGACCATTAGATGTGTGAATTAGACCCTAAACCAGTGAACATGGTTGTACTTGGGTGTATGATCAATTTTGAAGTGTGGGAAGTGCATTGGATCTGAATAAAGGTCATAAGGAACCTCTAGCACAAAGTTGAGTTAAGACCCTTTTTACCGATTGAGTTATCGTATAAGTTCTTATAAGGGACAATTTCAAATGATCATAACTCCAAATTTATGAAGTTACTCTGGGTTATTCAACACAAAAAATGTAATACCTTTGAGTCTTTTTTCCAACGCATTCGACCTTGAATCAATTGGAGTTCGGAATAGAAAGTTATGAGCAATTTAGTGGAGCACTGCCAGCTGTGAAGGGAAGAGTGACGGCTCGTCAACCACCCGAAGGCCGTCAAGATTGCTCCGTAACCCTCAACTAGAAGCTGGGAATTTTCACCCCAAAGTGGCAGGCAAGTTGACGGTCCGTCGCGGGATGGCCCATCACTTGGGGCGTCGAATAGGGGTTTCAGGGCTTTTAAAAGTCGCCTTAAATGATTTTTTGGTATTATTTCACCTCCAAATCAATCCTTCAGTTCCAAGATCTCTCTTCAACCCTCCTAGGTCTAGGTAAGCATTTTCCAACCTATTACAACATAAATCAATGAATTTCATCATGATTCTAACATCAAAATCATCTTCCTATCTCTAGCAAAGTCAAGCACAATCTTTGAGTTCTAAGGCTTAAAATCTTTAGCAATCCTCCTTCCTCCGAGGTAAGAAACTCTCAAAAAACCTTACATGAGTATTGTTGTCTACTCCTTAGGGATTTTCTAAGGTCAGGACTCATGGGACAGTGCTACAAAGGCATGAGTTCATGTGATGACCTAGGATTAGGGTTTATTGGACTATTTTAGTGTTGAGGATGGATGTGATTGTTTTGGTTGGACTTGTAACGGGTATGTATGTTATTAAGGGGGCTGTAAAAAGAGGCGGGTGTTAGTGCACCCCACCCATATGAGGCTCGAATTTCCTATGCACTCCGGGTGTTTGATGAAATGCCTCTATGACTTGAATTTTATCGTTAAGCTACTGATTGTAGTTCATATCAATATAATTATTGTAGATTAGCATTATATGAGGATTGTTGCTTCTGGTGATAGTTTTGAGACTAAGAATAAGGTATGTAAGGCTAACTCTTGTGCGAGAACACTTTGTTTCATTTCCCACACCATGCTTCCTGAAATTTCTGCATAAAATCCTTCTTCTTGAATTGTTAGGGTTAAGGTCAATAATGTTATGTCCATAATAAATTATTTTCAAAAATCCTTGAGTTCCTACATGTGTTTTATGATTATTCTTGACTTTCCATGAGTTCTATGAATCCTTTTGTTGAAAAGAGTTAAACTCTATGATTTATAATTTTTCTTTTCCTCTAAAAGAAAATTTGCTATGATCTTTGTGCAAAATGGACTATGACTTGATGACTTATGAATTTAAAGGCCTTATGATGATGAAGAACTATGATTAAGATAAGATAATGAATGATGATGACAAGCTTGGTTTCTTAACGATGATTTTAAGTAAATGACATTACGTAATGAAAAAGGAGTAGTATTAATAACCGAGAAGGCTTCATGCCTAAAGCTACATATGCCAATGTAGGATGATGGATCATTACCGTTGGTTCGGGCGACTCCTATTTTCATGACTTGAACATAGGCCCGGATCGAGAGACGGGACAAAGAACCTCGAGAGACTCCAAGTCAATCCATAACATAATCATAACATAACACCGACAAGAAAACAACTAACAAAAACATAATTGAGCTGAAGCTAACTAAAAGAGTCTAATTAAAGCCCATAAGAACATAGTCCATTAAAACTCTGAATCATAAGCTAAATTTGTTTATACATGTCTGAAAGCCTCTACTATACTGATGAGATGCTGGGACAAGTCCCCAACTAACTCCTAAAGTCTGAAAACTGAAATATAATGAAAATTAAAAAAAACATAGATCTCGTCCTCGGGAGATGAGGACTCACCATAGTCATATGAGATAGGAATAGAGCATGTATAACCACGGGGCATAGTCTAAAAATATGAATTTATATCATAAAAAGATATAGCACATAAAGTATGCGATCATTACTTGGAATGTACTGAGTATGCGAGAGACCTAAATGAACTAAAACATGCAAGTAAACTGGGAAGAAGAAAACTAAGTACATCATTGAACATATAATTGAACTGAAATACATTAACCCTGTTTGAGATATATATGAATATTGATATGATGCTTTTATTCAAAAACATTTAATGAAGTATATTCAAAACTGATACATAAGGATCATATACATATATTGAGAAACGATGTTGTAACTGATATCATACACTGTACTGACTAACTGTTGATAACTAAGACTGAATTCTGCTAAGACTATTTTGAACTAAAGTTTGAGACTATACGGAGCTGGGCTAAAACTAAAATCAAAAACGAAGGGAGATTTTCTCTACTATTAAGAGTCCCTGACTAAACTAAAAGAAACATTCTCTGCTATGGGGAATCCCTAACTAAGCTAAGGGAAACATTATCTTCTATTGAGAATCCCAGACTGAACTAAGGGAAACATTCTCTGCTATTGAGAATCCCTGACTGAACTAAGGGAAACATTCTTTCCTATTGAAAATCCCTGACTGAACTAAGGGAAACATTCTCGGTTATTGAGAATCCCTGACCGAACTAAGGGACAAATTCTCTGCTATTGAGAATCCCTAACTAAGCTAAGGGGAACCACATAACTGATATAATTTGTCTAGTCTTAGGCTATTTTAGCGAACCAGACACCCTAGTGTTCAACTAATCATAACATACTAAATTCATTAAAGTCTGATCAAGGTTACTTTCTACTATAAAGAGGCCTGAAGATCTGAAGAATCGTGATCATTATTTGTCATCGAAATTCATAACATTATAGTCCCAAAATGTTAAGTAATTCATGCGTTTCATATTCATGAAACTCATAGGTTTTAATCATGCTTTAACATATATAAAAGACCATATGTTCTAAATTTATGAAAAATCATATATTTAAATCATTCTCTAG
>JACEIK010002682.1:165521-183062 GCA_018107945.1 Datura stramonium
TATATAAAAATTTAAAAATAAAATTAATTTATACTAATAGATATGAGAATAATCATGAGTGTATAATAATAATAATAATAATAATAATAAAACATATTTGTAAAATTATGAGTAGAAATTGAAATATTATTTAATATGTAAGTATGATAGAAATAATGATGCAATGCATAATTAATTAAGTATAATATTAGAGTGGTAAAATGGTTATGCAAATCATAATAAGCAAAATATTTAAAGTAAAATAGCAATTTAGAAAAATGGGTAGGGTACTGAGAGGTCAAAATTGGGTGTCAACAACTGTCCCTTCTTTGCTCGGGAATGAAGGATGAATTGTTGAATAAAGAACGTTGACTTAACAGCCAATTTTGTCTGACTAAAAGAAAGATTTTCGGTAGGACCGAATGGAAGAAAATGAAATCATGAAGATATTGCAGCTGATACTTTAGTTTCAAGTCGCCTACATATCTCGAGCTTCACGAGAATCAGGCCATGTGTAGTTCTAGTTTTAAGAATGAACGAGATTCCTAAAGTAAATTGATAATACAGGATTTAAATAAGGAACGAAATGAGTATGAAATGATGAGAATAGACAGATGAGAGAGATAGACAAAATTATTACTTTCGTATCAAAAAGCGGTAATATCATAATGAAGGCTAATTTGAAAGATAAAAGATTGAAAGGCGAGATGAAAACAAAAATTGTTTCTAAGTAATATGCGATGAAAAGGGTAGAGTTTAAAAATAACTGAATGGATGAATAAATGATGATGGGCAGAGACAATAACATATAAATTTGCGAAACTAAAATGTACTTTGATAACTTTGAGAGGGTAACGCTTAGCCCAAACAATGACCAGAAAACAATAGGATCACACTTAGCACTTTAAAATTTGGAGGGTAGTGCTTACCCCATCCAGAATTTAAAAGAATGGTGAAAGTAATACAATAACAGTAGCTTAAAAGGTAGTAAAATAGTAGCTTGAAGAAACACGATAATAGTCTTGAAAGTAGCTTGAAAGTTTGAGAGTAGCACAAGAGTAGCAAAAATAGCATAGGAGTTTGAAAGTAGCATGATAGTAGCTTGATTCAGTATCAGGAGAGTAATTTGAACTAACACAATAGTAGTCTGCAACTTTAAAATACTGAATAAAAGTGATTACTCAATAAGCATAAGATAATATTTTACAAAATTAACACTTAGCTCGGATAAATTTGAAAGGATAATGTTTAACCCGATTAAAATTTAGAATGCAGTGCTTAGCCTTAAAAATTGGAGGGTAGTGCTTGACTCATAGGGTAATGCTTAGCCCTTAAAAAATTATAGGGTAGTTCTTGATCCTCAAAATTTAGGGTGGCACCATAGGATAATACTTAGCCCTTTAAAAAAAAAGGCGGTATTGCTTAACCCGTAGGACTTAGCCCTTAAAAATTGGAGGGTAGTGCTTAACCCTTAAAGTTTAAGTTCGTGCTTAACCCATAGGACAATGTTTATCCCTTCAAAAATTGGAGGGTAGTGCTTTAACCCATAAGGCAGTGCTTAGCCCTTAAAAATTGGAGGGTAGTACTTAACCCATATGACGATGCTTAGCCCTTAAAAATTAGAGGGTAGTGCTTAACCCATTTAGAAAAAAATAGGGCAATCCTTGGCCCTTAAAATATAGGGTAGTGATAACCCATAGGACAGTCCTTAGCCCTTTTTAAAAATTGAGGATAGTGCTTAACCCATAAAGCAGTGTTTAGCCCTTAAAAATTAGAGGGTAGTGCTTAACCCATTTAAAAAATAATAGGGCAATTCTTGGCCCTTAAAATTTAGGATAGTACTTGACCCATAGAACAATGCTTAGTCCTTTAAAAATATTGAGGGTAGTGTTTAGCCCTTAGAAATTTGAGGGTAGTGCTTAATCCATTGAGAAATCAAAATAATAATACTCAACTTTAAATAAAATAGTGTTTAGCTTCGAGTAACTTACTAAGAGGATAGTGCTTAATCCCGTTCATGGACGAGCTTCAAGTAGTTTATCTTTACTGTTGATACCTTCGTGAATCTTGATGATATACAGAATGATTGTAAATTTGGTACTTGTTGCTCCTGTGCTCAAAGAAAAATTATAAGTTTACAGGGAAATGTTGATTTGTGCTTCTATTCGTCTGTTGTTATCTCGATCTCATGAACTTTAGATTTATGATTAGGTTGGATGTCACGTCCTTCCAATAGACGTCCTTTTATCTTGAGATGTCGTTTCGCTGAAATTTTTGAGGACCTCTCAAAAATTTCTGCCGCAGTTATGTAGAAAAGCTTGATCTATGAATTTTTGAGATCCTCTAAAAAATTCTATCCCAGTTTGTCTCGTTAACCGTATTAACATAGAAAACCTGATAGAATTTTTGAGACCCTCTCAAAAATTTCATCCCAATTCCAAACTCAACAAAAGAGGAAAAAAAGATTTTATTAAGAAATAACCAAGTCCCGTAGGGACGCCTATGTATCCCTCTTAAGTGGGAAATCAGGTCTGACGTAGTTCAGAGTACAAGTAGTAAAAAGAACTTCAAACGAAGGAATAAACTGAGGATAAATCTCAATTTCAATATCCTAAGTAGACATCAAAGTTCATTTCGGGTATATCACTTTGGCATCAATCAATGCTTGAATCTTATCTTTCAAAGCTCGACACTCTTCTGTGTTGTGTCCTTTTTTCCCTGAATGATAGTCGCAAATCTTATTATGATTTAGCCATTTCACATATGTATCCATCACTATTGCAAGAACTGGAATGATATAGCCGGCAATCTTTAATCTTTCATATAATTGGATTAAAGGCTCACCCAAAGGAGTATATTGCTTGGATGAATTTTCTCGGTATCTTGCAAGATGGTAAGATTGTTGAGTTGGTGGATTTTGATAAACTTGGGACCTTTAAAGTGTAGGTGGAGGGAATTGAAAGTGTGTGGGTTGTGCATTATGAACAACATAAGTAGCAGGGTTGTAGAACAACATTGGGTGATCATATGTTGGTGCGGGAAATGGAGGCACTTGGTATTGGAGTGGAGGTGCTTGGTAGCTCCAAGGAGTTTTCGTCCCTTCTGTAGGCAATACAACATTCATCTCTTTCATGTTCTTGTTATCAGTGGTCCTACCAGAATGCAAAGTCTTGCTAGCTGCTTGCAATGCTCCCCAATCGATAATGGTACCATTCTTGATACCGTCCTTAATCTTTTCGCCTAATTTGATGATCTCGGTGAAGCTCTTCTCACTAACCAGCATCAACCTATCATATACTTGCGGGTCCAGATTCTGCATGAAGATATCCTTCATTTGTACCTCCTCCATTGGAGGTCGCACTTTGGCGGCCTCAGACCTCCAACGGGTTGCATATCCCTGAATGTCTTTGTAGGCTTTCTTTTCAAGTTCTGAATGTAGTGCAAGTCCGATGCACTTTCTGTATTGAAACTGAAATTCTCTACAAAAGTTGTAGCCATATCAGTCCAATTAATCCAATTTTTCGGATTTTGCTCAACGTACCAACTTAGGGCATCTCCAGTCAAACTTCTCATGAACAACTTCATTCGGATTTTTTCATTTCTTACTACTCCAACCAACTTGTCGCAATACATCCTTAAGTGGGTTTTTGGATCACCAGTGCTAGTGAACATTTCGAACTTTGGAGGTTTGTACCCCATCGGTAGCTCAACATCAGGATATATGCATAGGCCTTTTATCCCTTTGGCCCCTTCAATATTCTGTATTCGATTTTTCATTTTCTTGAGTTCCTCAGCCATAGTCTGTATCAAACTATCTTTCTTAGATAGTCCAGATTCCCCTAAGTGACGAGTGAGTGAAGCAGTCTCAATATAAATAGGGTTCAAGGTATGATTTCCGGGAGCGTAGGAATAAGACATGTTGGATGTAGATGTGGGAGGTAAGAGATGAATATGAGATATGGTGAGTGGTCTTTGTGACGTGGTTTGATTATGGTATATATTTGATGAAGTCGGGTATGCATTGTGCGGATAATGTATATGACTTTGAGGAAACGAGTAGATATGAGTAGAATTATTTTGAGGATATGAGACTTAATGGGATGACAGATGTCGATCCTCCCATCCCGTTTGTTTTAGCAACTTATCCTAAGGTCTCCTCGCCAAGAGCTCCCCGGCGACGACAGAGGAAGCAACCCGTCTGCTGTGGCGGGGCGACTTTTTTCTTTCACAATAAGACCTGGACGACTTCACTAAGAAAGAGTCTCGACCGACCCAGTATTGACTTATTATATACAAGTTTTGGCTTTCCCATGACCGCTAGACGGAAGTTTCCCGCCTTCCACAAAGATTCTATACCAGTAGAATACACAAGGATTCTCCACCCATTATTATCTCTATTATTTCTTGGCCCACTATTGGCCAAACCACCTGGGCACTAGGCCCCGTAAAAGCGACATAAGGCTTGGTAGGAGCATGGATCTCAGTTTGCTGTTTGAGTGAAGTTTTCAGTGGGACCAACAGGTTGGTTGTATTAGGAACTCGGGATAATTCCCCTTGAAGTTCCAAAATCCTTTGTTCCATCCTTATTATCATATCACTATACTCAAGTGGATATCTCCTCTCTGAACTCTCTACCGAATCTCTTGGAGCGGTTGTATCAATTCTGTCTGCTGAACTGTTACTATCATTCATTTTCTCTCTTACTTTGGTGAACCGACTAGGAGAAAGGTATGACGGGAAGTTGTGCACAAATCAACTTTAGGAAGGGGGATAATCAAGATAAACAATAAACAGAAAAATAAAATCAGTAAAGAAACTCGAGCATAACATGTTGTAGATAAAAGATTAAAGGAAATAAACACATTAATACATTTTATATTGTAGATAAAAGATTAAACACATTAATAGGTTTCCTAATTTGGGGGTCTCTCTTGTGCCACAGGTAGGCCTAGCGCATTTTGAAAAATGAATATGCCATAATATATCATTCCATTTGCTCCACTAAAATCCCCAAATACATAAAATAACATAATCAAGTTATTGCCTTATTTAAATAGTGAAATATTATAAAAAATAAAAATTACAAAAAGTAAATCTATGAAAATGTTCTTCATTATTTGGCTTCTTCCTAAATTATACGATGTGAATTGGTGCTTAACAACCTGCATGCTAAAATGTCTGTTTTACCCTTCCCACCTAAGGACCAAATAGTCTACATTTTTAGGCATATTGACCTCTCAAAAAATAAATATGATAATGTCCTTTTCGAGATTATAAATGTCTTTGGACTTTGGGAAAAGTCAAATTTATGGCCTCAATACCCCAAAGATATCGAAACCTCCTAGGGATAATGCATGCATGACTTAGCATAAATTTCTAAGAGTTGGGTAGACACAGACTGAAAGGTTTTATTATGCAAAAGGCACGCGGTCATATGGTAGTAAAACTATCTATTCACCCCACGTATATGTCAGTTCTCTAAATGGGTGTTTGAAAGAAATTAGGGGAAGTGTAAAGCACAACTCACGTGTATAGTGTGTGATTGTGAGAAGTTCCCAAGTGAGGAAAACATGAACGGAATGAAAAACTATAATAATTATCATGTGCCCACAATAAGAAGTTAAGAAAAGAAACAATTATTTAATGAAGCAATAAAAGTAAATACATAAATAAAAAATTTGTAAGGATAAATAAGTCGTAAGTTATGTCACACAAATAAGTAAAGGGATAGTTGCAACACATTAATCAGGTAATAAGAGAAGGAAAATATTCAAATAAGTAGAGATACAAGAAAAGTTAAAAATGGAAGATAATAATTTAAGTAAGGAAAAAAATAAAGGGAATAAGGAAAAGGGCTAAACATGGAAGAATATAATAATTTAAATAAGACAACAGATAAGGAAAAGGAAATAATTTAAATGCACATAGATTATAAAGACACCCTTTTCGGGATTGAGAATCCTTAAAGACTCAAGGATAAAATTTTACTATCATTCTTGACGCACCATGGGCGTTGCGACTTTCTAGGTGTAACATGATGTGTATTCCTTAGTAAAGGACACACGGTCAAGATCTAAAGAGCGTGGAGTGAGTATGACATAGTTCCCTCAAGCGGACAACTTGAGAGTGGAAAAGCTCATAGCTGTCGACGCACCGCCGATCAACCAATCCACAAGACATTTTCTGATACGAGTGTTTTAGGAATGAATTTCCATGTGACCACGCAACCGTTCTCAAAGAAAAGAAAAAGAGGTTCCAAATGGAGGAGGATATAAGCGGAATGACAATTATAAATAATAACATATAACACATAAAAGTGGTAACACAATAATACAAATAATAATAATTATTAAAGCAAAAAAACTAAATATAACAGGTTACAGATATGTCAAATAAATAAATAATGGGGGATAAAGAAAAGGTGATATACATGAAACTATAATAAATTTCGAAGCAACAATGAATATGCATGACAAGAAATGATTTGTTAAAGACACTGGTCCCTCAAGCGAACAACTTGAGAGTGATGAGGCTCATAACCATCGACGCACCGCTAATGGACCAAATCACGAGGCATTTCTCGACACGGATATTTAAAAGTGAACGACTGTGAAACCACGCAACCGTTATCAAATGTGTGAGTGAGATGATTTAGAGAAAACAATAATATCTAACATGTGAGGAGAATAAATATATACAAAAAATAGAATGTAATAATACATAATTTGGTAATTAAAGAAAAAGTTCAAGTATAGAAGGCAATCAATTATATAAGGAAGTAAATAATAAAAGAAGAAAAAATAAAATTAAATACAGAAAGAAAATAAACAAATAAGGAAAGAAGATTCAATAATTAAATTCACATGAATAATGAAATGATAAAAATTTAAACATGTTAAAAATATAATAAAAATCTATTATTTAAAGAGACAAATATAAAAAAAAGAAGAGATTCTCATGGACCTTAAACAAATATAAAACCCCACATAACATAAACCCGTAATGGTTAGAACCTAGGTATATCCCTAGCAGAGTCGCCATGCTGTCGCGTTCCATTTTACTTGCGAAAAGCGGGACTCAACATGTGACAATTCTTTTAAGATTATTAGAAAAGGAAGAGTCGCCACCTAACGAATTAAGCTGCGTTAGGGCACCATTCTATACTAACTACGTATATAACTCTCATTAACTAGCCTAAGTTACTAGAGTTGGGCAAGGGTTCAAATTACCTCGAAAGGAAGGTGTTAGGCACCTTTCGAGGTCCACAACTGTGGATCCCTTCCGGATTCATTAAGTATGTGGGGGAATAAAGGGGCAAAGAAGAACAATTATTTTTAATACTAAAATAAGCTAAGTGATTGAAAAAAAATTATTTCGATACGAATAATTAATCTAAGTATAAATTAAGTCAAATAATTAATTCATGCAAAATTAAAATTAGATACTTAAACTCATTAATTATATAAGCGAAGAAATAAGATTATATATTTAAAACTTAAGAAGATAAGTTATGCATACTAAATTATTTTAAAATGACATTAGGTGACAAAATATAATTTACATAGAAAACTAAACATAAATTCAACCTTATTTCAAAATAAATAAAAATTAAGAGTAACTTAAGTTGTTTTAACATAATACTACGCAATAAGATATCTACATCTTAATTTAAATAAACTAAATATGATAAACCAATTATTAATAAAAATAATACTCAGAGAAGCAAGAAGAAAGAAATATGAAAAGATAAAAGAAAAACATCGCTAACTATTTTTTTTTCATAATTCACAACATAGAAAATCTTAACTACCCCAAATAAAATAAAAGAAAGACAAGAAATGCTATAATTTATGAATAATTTTATAACAATTCAAATACTCTTCGGATATTAGAGAATACTTAAAAGGGTTTTAAAATCTAAAAAAATTATTTGTTTCTTTACGAGAATGACAACACGATATTATGAATCGTGATCTTTGACCTTAACAATAAATTAATTGGAGGTCGGTCTTAAGTTGAAAATATAATAATAATATATTTCAAAATTCAAATGAATTTTTTTTAAAATATAAACACATACAATATCTACATATAAATACAAACAATCCCTTTGAAAATCTTGGGTTGATGTTGCTTCCGAGGGGACGGGTCAACTTAGTTTAAAAAGTTTAGAATTAGACCTCGTAAATTCTTTTACTTTCTCAATAATTATATGTTAGGGGATAGTTTTCATATATATAATTAATAATTGTAATAACACACTATCCAGTTCTGTTATACCCCGGGAGCTCAAAGATCAGTCCCGAAAGTTGAAACGGAGAAAAGTTAAAATCTGGCACCAGGTATCAGGACGGATCGTGAGGTGACCTGTGAGAGCAGCCCACGAGTCGTGATGTGACTCGTGGGGAGGCCATGTGAAGAGCTTGGAAACTTGAGAAATGAGGTCTCCACGGGTATGACAATGGCTTGTGGTCAGGCCCCACAATTCGTTAGGTCAGTCATTGAGACTACCTGATAGTTATTTCCTGCGAATTTCCTAAGGATGCTTTGGTAATTTCTTAACCTCCTAGATCCTAAACTAAGTCATTTTGGGTTATTTTAAGGGGATTTAGAAGGGTAAAATGGTTTTTCCCCTCATCCCCACTCATGTTCAGAAAATATACCGTACGCTTTCCTCTCAAGAAGCTCTCAAACAAACCTAGGGTTTTCCTCCATTGCAGCAATCCAAGCTTCCTTCTCCAAGGAAATTCTAACTCAGGTATGTGGAATTCAACAAACGGATAGTTCTTCCTTGTGTCCCCGAAAATCCTTCTCTAGTTCTCTATAGATCCTAGCCCTGAGCTTTCGAATGTGAAGAGAATATATGACAGTTTTCTTTGAATTAACACAGGATGATATCCATGATTATTTTAGACATGATTTCCATCAATTCACAATTAAATTGATGTTATTCCCGCAAAAGTAAATTCTAGCCCTGCAGATTTTTGAATGTTAAGAAATTCTTGATAATGCCTTGTTTAATCCATGTGGAATTATTATGTTATATTAATTATGGATATTTTTCATTGGTTAGTGATAGTATTGATGCTTATCCTTGTACATTGAGTTAGCCCTAGTCCCCGAGAGAAGAAAAGACTAGAATCTTGCTAAAGTGTTTAACCTTGAAATTTTTCTGATTATATCAATGTGGAGAATTCTCATATTATTTTATATGGTAAATTCTCAGTCAGATACATAGTTGCCTAGATTTAGTTAAAATGTGAGAACACTCAGTGTCTGTCAGAAATATCAGTTGATCAGTTTGACTATAGAATTTCTCGAGGGTCGGTATTACCTCCCAATTATCAGAATCAGATTCAGAATTCAATTTATTTGTCCACTAGGCGGTCATGACACTTTAGACATATAGCTCTGACTAGCCTTAGGACCCCAGTTCGGATTACAATTTGTTCTTAGATGGTTACAATGCTTCTTGATAAGCAACTCTGACAAGCCTAGAACCCAGTTTCAGAATATGGTCTAATAAGACTCTCATGATACTTTCATATATGTATCCATGATTAGTCTTGGGCTCCAATTTCGAGCTATAAGCTTAGTATTCAGTCTAGGATTATCTAATGGGAGTAGTACTTAGCACCGAGCGGACTGGGTTTCAGCGCACTCAAGTTTCAAAAACTACGTTGCCAGTGTAGGTTACAGTATTTATAGGCCTGTTTGGCCCCAGACTTTTGTGATCATCCAGTTCATGCCTTTATACCCTAACAAAGTATATTGGGTCCTACCGGTGGGGTGTATACATCGGACTCCACGTGTAACTCACATGGTTACATGTCGGTTATAGACTCTCCCACCAGTCAGTTTAGTCTAGTCCAGTCCAGTTCAGATCAGATTAGTATTTTAGACTTAGAACATGTTTGACCATCAGACAGGGTCTATCAGACCACCTCAGTTATTCAGTTCAGTAGTTTTATTTGGTCATCACATGTCTTCTCAGTTCAGCATTTCCTTTTATTTATTCTATTATGTTTCTCTAACTTACTCAGTACATTCAAAGTACTGATGCATACTTTTATGTTGTATCGTTTTATGATACAGCTGCAGGATCTCAGTCTCAGCTTTGTTAGCCAACCGCTCATCGAAGACCTCAGCTTTACTAGTTGGTGAATCCTCATCCTTCGAGGATAGAGATTTATTTATTTCAGTTACATTTTCATTCCTCCTATTTAGATTTGAAGTTAGCTTGGGGCTTGTCTCAGCAACTCATCAGTCATAGTGGCTTTCAGACCCAGATTGGTATTTCAGACTTGTAGTGTTGTTTTAATATTTTCAAACACTATAAACTAGCTTTAATTCTCTCATGTATTTATATTTTTTTAAACATCTGTCGTATGTATTTTTATATTACTCAGAATGCTAATGTATGATGGACCAGGGCTTGACTTGGGGGTCACATGTGACTTTAAGTACTGTGTTTCGTCCAGGGTGTAAACTTGGGGCGTGACAAGTTCGAGTAGAGGGAAATGAATCCGTACAGTGGTTTTGTTAAATAAAATTTGTGATAAAATAAAAGTAACTAGATTTATAGAAAAACTATAAAATTTAAACTTATAGAACAGAAGTACCTACCCCCTTTAATATCCCTTTTTNTTATGGAACATAGACAAACTTACGTAAATTGATGATAACAACACTCATTACACAAGGGATAAAACAAAAAAAAATAAAAAAATCTAATGTTGCAAGAGTTGTCCCGCGGTCCTCTACCCTCCAAATTCTCAAGTGACTCCTCAACACACTCGAACAAAGGTAAGAAATATCTGCTTAAAAATAGAACAAGAGAAACATATATGTACTAATACAAATAAAAACGCACAAACCATATGTTCAACATAAAGATATATATGTATGTATGTATAAATCTTTTATTGTTTAAAACAAGATAGCACACAATCAACTAGAAACTTAAAAACTTCATATAATACAATTGAGTCGAGAACCATTTGCCAGCAATCATCCTACACTATTAACATTTAGCATCACATAATAATTGAAAATTACATAGTTAGAGGGACTGACCAGTCAGAAGATATATGAATTAATATAGAAGACCAGAAACTAAGCAAAGCTTTTTAGGGTAATCACAAGGTGAAAAGGAGGGGGGAGCAATATTTAACATTACGTGCAGAGAGGAATATCATGCATGTAATACCCCGAAAACTCAAAATCTAAATTCAGGACTTAAATCAGAAAAAAATCTGGAAAAAGCTGCAGAAATGCTACAGGACGACTCACCTAATGAGTCGTTATGAGACCAACCGACTTGTTAGGTCAGTCGTGAGAAGAAGGAGTAAGTATTGAAAATGAGAACCAGTGCACCCAACAAAATACTTCATGATTCGTGGTCACTGACCATGACCCGTTAAGTCACTCGTGGTCATGCCTAGGTCAAGAAATTTATAAGTTGGTCAGTGTGTCAGTGTACTTGACGGGTGGGGATAACGAGTCGTGGTCACCTGTAACCACTCGTTATATCCCCTGTTGCCAGCCCTAGTTAGTTTTTAGGCAGTGTACCTAACGAGTGTTATCACGAGTCATCGTCAGTGGCAACGACTCATTATGTGACTCATTACCTAGTCTAGTATCGAAGCTGCAAAAGTGAGACAGTGTGGTCCATGACTGGTCCCTCGTGGTGACCTATTGAGGAACCTGGGCAGTGTACCTGATGGGAGTAACCATGAGTCATGGCCAGTCACCACGACCCATTGGGTCACCCGTTAGGTCACCTGTAGTTTTTCCCAGCAAATTTCTAAGGGCTATTTAGTAATTTTATACACTCCTAAGCTTTAAACTATGTCGTTTTGGACATAGTTTTAGACTTATTAGGGGGTATGAGCAGTTCCTCCCCTCATTCCCATGATCTTTCTCTGAAAAACTATCGAAGAGTTCCTCAAGAAAACTCTAAAGCAAGCTTAGGGTTGTCCTCCATTGCAGCAGTTTAAGTCCTCTTCTCTGGGAGAATTTTAGTCAGGTATGTGGGAATTCAATAAGGAAATTATCCTTCCCTTGTGTCCCCCGAAATCCCCCTATAATTTCCCTATCAGTTTAGCCCTGAGTTCTTTGAATATGAATAAATTTTCACGTTGGTTTTCATTAATTTCAATTGGGATAATATCCATGTTTATTATTCATATAATCTTCATCAGTTCCTAAGTAAATTGTTGTTGTTCTTGCCAAGGTGATTTAAGCCCTAAACTTTCGAGTAATGATTATTGCATATTAAATTTCCATCTTTTGTATAAAGTATGTTTTGGGATGAATTTTCTAGTAATTTTTATTATATATATTTGTTGAGTAAACACTCCATTGATAAGATGATTTTAGCCTTGATAGACGAGATTTCTTTAATTCTTAAGATTATGCCATATTATGGAATTCCCGTGTTGTTGGAATAAGTTGAGTTCTCCATTAGCTGCCTAGTAGTTTAGTTCAGTTAGAACGTAGAACCTCTTCAGAACTTTACAGAAAGTGTCAACTGATCAATTTGACATCAGTCTTTTCCTGAGGTGTCAATGATGCCGCCTAGTTATTAGAATTAGATTTAGTTGGTCTACTTAGGCAGTTATTACATTTTAGCTATGTAGCTCTGACTAGCCTCAGGACTCCATTTCAGATTTCATTACTTTTATGTTGTATCGTTTCATGATACAGCCGCAGGTTCTCAGACCCAGCGCTGTTAGCCAATTTTGTCCGGATCTCTCTATCAGCAGCAAAAGTGTGAGTCCTCATATTCTGAGAGCGTTATTTCCTTCATTTCAGTTTTCTTTACTATTTTCAGTTAGACTTAGAGTTAGCTGGGGGCTTGTCCCAGCAACTCCTCAGTTAGATGGCTTTCAGATCAGACTTGATTTCAGATTCTCAGATATTTAAAATCTCTATATTCCGTTTTTAATTTTCATAAATGCTATTATGAATTAGTTCAAATTTCCATTGTATATGATTACTCAAAATACCAGTGTATGATAGACCAGGGGTTGACTTGGGGTCATGTGTGACTTCAAGTACCGTGTTACATCTACGGTGTAGGCTCGGTGCATGACAAATTTGGTATCTGAGCACTAGGTTTAGAGTATCTCGGAAAGTTTGAAAGTCTCATCGAGTAGAGTCATTTTCATGGGTGTGAAGCGCGCCACACTTATAATGAGGAGGCTACGAGATGTTACTAGGAAAACTCTCTTTTGTTCATACTCTTTATCGTGCGTTAAAGTTCAATTTCAGAAATGCCCTTCTAACTCATGCTATGTTTCATTTCAGTGAATCATGCCTCCTAGACGCGATAATGGAAGAAGGGTCTGTAACACCAATAGATCTGCACCACCAGCCCCGCAGCTCCTCAAGATGATTCAGTGTCTACCGCCGAATTCAGGTCGGCCATTCAACTACTAGCCCAAACATTCACCAACCAGGTGAACCAGCAGGTGGTGCCGCTGAACACCAACGAGTCTGAAGCATCTGCGAGGGTGCGGGACTTCACCCGTATGAACCCTCCATCTTTTCAGGGATCCAAGTAGGGGAGGATCCCCGGGAGTTCGTGGATGAGATTAGGAAGATTACCCGTATTATTGGTGTCAGCTCCTCGGAGAGTGCTAATCTGGATGCCTACCAGCTCAAAGGGGTAGCTTAGGTTTGGAATAACCAGTGGAAAGAGGGGCGGCCAGCCGGAGCAGGACCAGTAGAGTTGGAAGAATTCTACACAGCTTTCTTGGACAGATTTTTCCCTCGGGAGCTAAAGGAGGTAAAGATGGCGGAGTTTACGAATTTGCAACAGGGCAATAGGATCGTGGAGGAGTATGCTCTGGAGTTTACTAGGTTGTCTAAGTACACTCCAGAGATGGTAGCCGATCCAAGGGCTCGCATGTTGAAGTTTGTGAACGGGGTGTCAAATCTGGTCCTCAAGGAGTGTAGGACAGGGATGTTGATTAAAGACATGGACCTCTCCAGCTTGATTGTCTATGCCCAGCAGATTGAGGCTGAAAAGCTAAAGGATATGGAGCGAAAAAATAAACGAGCAAGGACTGGCCAGTCATATTTCAGCCATCAGAGGTCTAGCGGTAGTAGTCGCCCACCGCAGTAGCAGCAGCAGCAACAGAGAGCCGCAACACCTAGTTCAGCCAGTGCCCCAACCTTTCGGTCCCGCCAAGATCGGAGGGGTGGGTTATCTGGCGCTCAGTCTTAGGCCTACAGTACCGGGAACAAGTATCCAGCTTGTCCCAAGTGTGGTAGGAACCACCCAGGAAAGTGCCTTTAGGGTCGAGAGGGTTGTTTTGGTTGCGTACAGCTTGGACATCGACTTAGGGAGTGCCCATCAGCAAGCTGAGGGAGAGAAAAATCTAACACATCATCAGCTCCAGCAAGACGTCCAGCTCAGCAAGCTAACACATCAAGTACAGATGACGGTCAGTGCCAAAATCATTTCTATGCTCTCTCTTCCCGTCAGGATTAAGAGAGCTCACCTGACATAGTCGCGGGTATGTTATGTCTCTCTCCATCTAGATGTTTATGCCCTTCTAGATCTAGGAGCCACTCTTTCATTAGTGACTCCCTACATAGCAGTCCAGTTCAACATCAGTCCAGAGGTCCTCTTAGAACCATTCTCAGTCTCCACCCCAATTGGCGAGTCAGTTAGAGCCAGCCGAGTGTATAGAAACTGCCCAATCTCATTCCTGAGTAAATTCATTCCAGATGATCTTGTAGAGTTAGACATGGTCGACTTTTACCTTATTCTCGGCATGGATTGGTGACACTCCTGCTATGCTCAGTCGATTGCAGAACTAGAGTTGTCAAGTTTCAGTTTCCCAATGAGCTAGTGTTAGAATGGACGGGCAACAGTTCAGCGCCTAAGGGTAGGTTTATTTCCTACCTTAAGGCCTAGAAACTCATCTCCAAAGGATGTATATATCATATGGTTCTGGTCAAGGATTCCAACTCTGAGACCCTAACCATCCAGTCTGTTCCAGTAGTCAGTAAGTTTCCAAATGTTTTTCTTGAGGATCTTTCCGGAGTTTCCCCTAAACGGGAAATAGTCTTCGGAATAGATATCCTCCCAAATACTCAACCTATCTCCATCCCTCATTACAGAATGACTCCGACTGAGCTTAAGGAGTTGAAGGAGAAGCTAAAAGACCTTCTTGACAAGGGTTTTATCAGACCCAGCATCTCTCCCTGGGGTGCTCCAGTGCTGTTCATGCGTAAGAAAGACGGCACCCTCAGAATGTGCATAGATTACCGTTAACTAAACAAGGTCATAGTTAAGAACAAGTACCCTCTACCCAGAATTGACGATTTGTTCGACCAACTTCAAGGATCCATTTGTTTCTCCAAGATCGATCTCAGGTTAGCGTACCATCAACTAAGGGTCAGAGAGTGTGACATACCATAAAAACATTCAAAACTCGGTATGGTCACTACGAATTTGTGGTAATGTCCTTTGGGATAACAAACGCCCCAGCAGCCTTCGTGGACTTAATGAACAGAGTCTTTAAGCAGTATTTGGATATGTTCGTCATCGTATTTATCGACAACATTCTAGTATACTCCGGAAATGAGGAAGATCATGCCCACCACCTAAGATTAGCATTACAGACACTTAGGGACCGCCAGTTCACCAAGTTCAACAAGTGCGAATTTTTGTTAAAGTCTGTGACTTTCTTAGGTCATGTGGTCTTGGGTGAAGGAATACAAGTAGACCCTCATAAGATAGCAGTAGTGAAGGATTGGCCCAGACCTATGTCTCCTACTGAAATCAGGAGTTTCCTGGGCTTAGCGGGTTATTACCGACGGTTTGTGGAAGGTTTCTCCTCTATAGCATCTCCTCTAACTAAGCTAACTTAGAAGAAATTGAAATTTTAGTGGTTGGATGAGTGTGAGAAGAGTTTTTAGGAGTTGAAGACTCGACTCATTACCGATCTAGTTTTAACCTTGCCAGAAGGATTAGATGGGTTGGTTGTTTATTTTGACGCTTCCAGGGTTCGACTTGGTTGCGTTCTGATGCAGCGGGGAAAAGTGATCGCATATGCCTCCAGATAGCTCAAAGTTCATGAGAAGAATTATCCAACTCATGACTTGGAGTTGGCAGGAATGGTATTCGCACTAAAAATATGGAGACATTACCTTTATGGGGCTCACGTGGATGTGTTCACAGATCAAAAGAGCCTTCAGTATGTGTTCAGCCAGAAGGACCTAAACCTGCGTCAAAGACGGTGGTTGGAGGCTGCTAAAGGACTATGACATGAGTATACTGTATCACCTGGGTAAAGCCAATATGGTGGCTGACACCCTAAGCAGACGGTCTATGGGAAGTGTGGCTCACATTGAGGATGGCAAGAGGGAGTTAGCGAAAGAAGTTCACAGACTAACTCGATTAGGGGTGCAGCTGGTGGATTCAACTGAAGGTGGGGTAGTAGTGCAAAGTGGGTCGGATTCATCCTTGGTAGTTGAAGTTAAGTCCAGACAATATGAAGATCCAGTTCTACTTAAACTTAAAGAAGCAGTTCTCAGAAAGGAGGTTGAGGCTTTCTCCAAGGGGGGAGATGGTGTGCTTTGTTACTAGGGAAGGTTGTGTGTACCGGATGTTGGTGAGTTGAGACAACAGATACTGGCTGAGGCACACAGCTCGAGATACTCCATTCACCCTGGTGCTACCAAAATGTACTGCGATTTATAGGATATTTACTAGTGGAACGACATGAAAAGAGACATTGCGGAATTCATAGCCAAGTGCCCGAACTGCCAGCAAGTCAAGGTGGAGCAACAAAGGCCAGAAGGCATGACCCAGGATATCAGTATACCCACGTGGAAGTGGGAAGAAGAATATGGATTTCATCACGGGTCTACCGCAGACTCATCGCAGCATGACTCAATTTGGGTAGTAGTAGATCGAATGACTAAGTCAGCTCACTTACTCCCACTTAAAACCACAGATTCAGCTGAGGACTATGCCAAACTTTACATCTGAGAGTTAGTCAGACTCCATGGACTACCCTTGGCTATTATTTCAGACAAGGAAACGCAGTTCACCTCACACTTCTGGAGGTTCTTTCAGAAGGGACTAGGCACTCAGGTCAAACTTAGCGTCGCTTTTAACCCGCAGAGCAATGGGCAAGCTGACGGACCATTCAGACCCTAGAAGATATTCTAAGAGCGTGCGCAATCAATTTTAAGGGTAATTGGGATGACCATTTGCCTCTTATCGAGTTTGCGTACAACAACAACTACCATTCTAGCATTCAGATGGCCCCATTTGAAGCATTTTATGGTAGTAGGTGTAGATCTCCTATAGGATGGTTTGAGGTTGGTGAAGCTACCTTGATAGGGCCAGACTCAGTTCACGAGGCAATGCAAAAAGTCCAGCTCATCTGAGAAAGGTTGAAAATAGCTCAGAGACGTCAGAAATCTTATGCCGATGTGCGGAAAAGAGAGTTGGAGTTTGCAGTGTATGATTGGGTTTATCTAAAAATTTCACTCATGAAAGGAGTGATGAGGTCTGGTAAGAAGGGGAAGCTCAGT
>JACEIK010002683.1:8343-19479 GCA_018107945.1 Datura stramonium
CTCCCAGGATCCTTGAGCTTTGTCGGCAGTCGATTCTGAATACGGGAGGTGCACTCCTCAGTAAGTGCAACTGTAGCATACTCTGTCAATCTGCTCTTGTTTGCCACAATGTCTTTGATATACTTGGCATATTATGGCACTCCCTGCAACACATAAATAAAGGAAGATTAATATGTACATGCTTCAGCACATCCATGAACTTCTTGAAGCATGCTTCCTCCTTGTGCTTTTTTAATCTTTTAGGAAACGGAGGCGGTGGTATTTCCATCTCTTCTGCCTTTTCCTTCCCCCTCACATCATCATTTCCTTCATCCTTTTCTGTTGCTCCGGATTTCTGAGGTGGTCTTTCGGGTTCCACCTCCCCAAGTTGCTTTCCACTCCGGGTAGTAATTGCATTCACCTGCTTAGGATTTGGGTCTGTATCACTATGTAATCCTCCCCTCGGTCTAGTATTTTAGGCTCCAGCTAACTGTCCCAATTGATACTCCAATGCCTTTGTAGCTAACTGCTGATTTTTCATATCAGCTGTCAATTTTACCTGATCATCCTGCATCTGCGCCTGGTTAGCTATGATGGTTTTGAGCATATCCTTGATATTGCTGGACTGAGGAGGTGCATTATTTCCTCTGAACTATGACTGAAAATTGTGATGACCCCCTTGATTTCTGTGCACACCCTGATTTGAACTCTGTCCCTGATGACTATTACTCCCCCATGAAAAATTCGGATGATTCCTCCAATTTGGGTTGTAACTGTTGCCATACTGCTTATTACTTCTCCTCTGGGCATTTCCAACAAAATTTACTGAATCTGGATTGGCACCACAACACTCAGCTGAGTGTTCACTACTTCCACAGACTTCACACAATACCTGATGAACTACATTTACTGGGGCTTGTGCTTGGGTCAAGCCCATACTACTTAAATGAGTGTTAAGTTGATTTTGCAAAGCAGCTATCTGTGCAGTAAATCCATCACCCTCAAAGACCCTGCGACTTTCTTTGCTCCCCCTCGAGTTGTATCCGCATTCCATTCCGGATTACCTTGTGAAATATAGTTCAACAAGGTGTAAAGCTCTTCATAGGTCTTTTCAAATGCCTGCCCCCGGCTACTGAATCTAACAAAATGTTTGTATGTGGTTCCAAGCCCTCAATGAATGTATGAACCAACACATCATTAGACTGGTGATGGTGAGGACAATCTCTTAGCGTTGACTTGAACCTCTCCCAAGCCTTATACAAATTCTCACCCTCTCTCTGTTGGAAGCTTAGAATCTGACTTATAAGCCTTGTTGTCTTCCCTGATGGTAAGAACCATATAAAAAACATCCTTTCTAGGTCATCCCAGGTAGTCAATTTTCACGAATATTAGTTAATGTAAATTTAAGTAAAGAGAGTGTAAATTATAATCTGAACAATAATACAAACAAGCTAAGGTTAAGGAAAAACATGCAGATATGTAATTTATTGATTAAATTTCAGTCAACAATTCTCTTTGGTTGTTGGTCAGGAATTATTAACCAATGGATTGGGTCTTTCGATCTCCTCTCCAATTAAAGAATAATGAGACTCACATTACACATTTATGTGATGCAAACACTTCATATTTTAATACACAAGCAATTCCATAAATGACCAAATATGACATTATAGATATATTTCTATTCTGAATGTGAATCTTCTCTTAAAGTTGCAACCAAGACAGGAACATATCCTACCAATTCACATCTATCCAATTAATCTTCCTTTCGGAATTAAGCTGGAATTCTAGGATTTACATTAACAATGGCGAATCATTAATGTAGTAAAAACAAGAATTAGTAGAACAACCATTGTAGAGAAGATAAAAACTGAATTAAAATCAGTTACATATTACTACAATCATCCTCAACCTCAGCTAAAGGTGAATTAGCCACTCATTTGATGAATAAACATCTTCAAACAAGTAGAAATCATACAAGCAATTGAAATCTAAGAGAAAAAGGAAGAATTAACCCAAGAACTCCTTCAGCTCAACTGCCTGATACCCACGTTCTTAGCTTGAAAATCAGATATCTTAAAATAAAACCTATGTCTTCTATTTATACAAGTGGGAAATTTCCCTAAATAAAGCGACAACGTGGCATGGAGGGTATCGCGGAGCATCAGCTCCGTGCCACGGCCTTGACGCGGACCTTTACTGGAACTTGGGGTGCCAGATAATTATCTTCAGCGTGGCACGGAGGGTATCGGGGAGCCTCATCTCCGTGCCACAGACGTAATGCGCACCTTTACTGGAATCCAGGTGAGTAGCTAGATCCTCCCACCGCGTCACTGAACTGAATGCGGAGCATGGGCTCCGTGACACGGTGCCATCGCGCACTCTAACTGGAAATCCACCCAAATTCCACTGTAGGCAGAATGCCTTTGCGATGGTGGTGTGAAACGGCCCCTGTCACGGAGCATCAATTTTTAGCATTTCCTTTCCGACTTCCTAGTTTTGCTTCCGAGTCCATTCCTCCACTTCACCAACTTATAGATTAGTTTCCAAAATTCATTCTAACTGCAAAAACAATAACTAATCATGTTGGTTAGTATAAATCCACATTTACCTAAAAACCACATGAGAATGTACACATAAAAGTTGATAAACAAGTAAAAATTAAGTAATAAAGTATCACTTAGGCATGCAATTTTACCCAAGATCAAAGTGTACTTGACGATTGGTGACCATGAGTCGTGGTTACCCTAACGGATTGTGATGTCGTTCGTTATGAACCCAGGTGATCATTCAAGACAATGTACTTAACGGGCATGACAACGAGTCATTTGGGCCAGTGACGAGTCGTCAGGTCACCCGTTAGGGTCACTTGGTAGTTATTTCTTGTGAATCCGTAAGGGCTTTTTCATAAATTTCTAAGATCCTAAGGCCTAAACTATGACTTTTTGGGTTATGAATATGGAATTTTAAGGGGGGTTAAGCTCAGTTTAGACCTCATTCATTCATGCATGCAAGATAGGAGATTTAGAGGGTGATTCAAGCTTAGCATTCATCAATTTCATTTCAATTTCTGTTGGGAAGTCAAGGAGGTGTTAGTATCAGCTATTAACAGGTATATAAGGCTATCAATGGGTGTTCCCTTCCACACCAATAGCCATTCTCTACGATTTCATGAAAATACTATCAAAGTTTATCGGGTTTTTAAATAGAATTATATAAAAATGTAATGATTTTTTAATTGGCTTTGTGATTTTTGAATCTCATCACATTCTATGAGTTTTTGACCATCTTTTACGATTTAATTTATTTATAATGTTATTGATTTTTCTCCCTATGGAAGTCAAGCCTAATTATGCATGACTCATGATGAATCATTTTATGATCTACTTTTTCATTAATGATATTTACAAGTACAACATGAATTATGATGCAAAATATGGATTTAATCTATTACCCATCATGATTTCATGAATTCCAAGCTATATACATGATCTACAAGTATGTATGAACCTTATGTTTTTATGAATCATATTTTGGTCGACTCACGGGCCTTGTTTCTTAGCTAGTTCATGTGTGTACAAGTATGTTTATGATTAGCATGATTTAACTAGATTATGAATTCATGCAAGTATTACCATGAGCACTATATATGTTTTGGGAGTAGTATCGAACACCGAGTAGGTTCGAGGCTCAAGTTAAGTCCCGGATCTCATAAACTACGTGCCACTGTAAGTATGCTGGGACCTCTTTTATGACTGTCCCTGGCCTAATTGGCCCTTTTCATAGTCATATCACACCCTTTCATGGTTCTGCCCTTTGCAAGGTATGAACGGCCTCCCGATTAGGTTTACAGGTCATACTTCATGTGTGCTCATATGGGGTATGTCGGTTTAGAGAATCTCTCGATGTTCCTCATGAATTATGCATGTTATGATTATGTATTTGGCTCAATTCATGTTAACTAAAGATTTTCCCCTATAATTATGATTATGTTTGTATTACGAATTTTTTTTAAAACCTTAAGCCTTATTAAATGTTATGATGTTTATGATACGAGAAATGTCCTACTCTTTTAATCGTTTATGAGTTTTATATATTTTAAATGTCTATTTTACTTACCTTTCATACTCGGCACATTTCATGAAATGATCGCATACTTTCTATGTTGTATCGTTTCATGATACAAGACCCAACACCCAGGTTCACCCTTCACAGTAGCTCTTCAGAGATCGCTATCAGCTTGTTTGGTGAGTCCTCATGTTCCGAGAGCTATTTGATAGACATGTTAATACTTCCTATTTCATTACTTGTTCGGGTTAGTTAGGGGTGTTTTCCCATCAACCCCATCGTGCCTATTAGAGGCTTTCACACAATATTCAGTACTCAGTTTGTATGTCTAATTTCTTTTTAGATGTTTTGATATATTATGTTATGTTATGTCTCCGACATGCCTTATATTAAGCCTTCCGCTTATGTGGTTGAATTAGATGTATGCTCATGCCATGGGTTGACTTGGATTCTCTCAGGGCTCCTTGTCCCGTGTCTATGATCTGAGTGTATGTTCGGGTCATGATAGCAAGGTTGGTTTCTCAAGGTTACTCTCAATAAGAAGGTATTGATTATGATGAAAATTTTGCTCTTTTAGCTAGGTTGGAATCTATACGTATTTTATTAGCCTATGCTGCTTTGCTTTAAGATCTTTCAAATGGATGTCAAAACTAATTTTTTAAATGGTTTCATTAAGGAAGAAGTTTTTGTCAAACAACCTCTTGGTTTTGAAAATTCTTCGTGCCCTAACCATGTTTTCAAACTCTCTAAAGCTCTTTATGGTCTAAAGAAAGCCTCAAAAGCATTGTATGAGCGACTAAGTTCTTTTCTTATTGAAAATGATTTTCATTGAGGAAAACTTGACGATACTCTCTTTTTTCAGCATTTCTCCTCTAACATTTTAATTATACAAATATATGTAGACGATATCATTTTTGGCAGCTCTGATGCTTCTCTTTGTAAGAATTTTGTAGATCTTATGATAGGAGAATTTGAGATGAGCATTGTAATTCCCCAAAAGTGCCTAAGATTAGGCCCAGAATTTGAAATGGAAGTTGGCTAAAAACTGGGAAAAATTCCATAGGAAATAGTTGTGGGAAGGACTAGGCCTGGTGATAGTGGAAACAACGATTGAATTAATGACTTGTTGATAGGTAAAATGATTCATTATTTTGAGTTGTGGTGAGGACTGGGCTTTAGCATTAGGGGATATAACAAGTCATCCCACAACCCATCATGAGATGTAATGGGTCATTGTCATGAGTCGTCATATGGCATAGGTATATTTTCTAGTGGACCTAACGGAAGGCAACCATGACTTTTGGAGGATGTAACGAGTCGTGGTGAGGCTCGTTGGAAGGACCAGTGCAGGATCTGCAGGGGGCAAGCAACAGACGATGTGATGACCCATTGGATGGAAGGATAGAAAATCCTGTCTAGTTGTGGGTCGAATCTGAGATCAAGAATTTCGGGCAGTGCAGACAACGGATGGATACCACGAGTCGTGGTATCCTCCAATAATCTGTTAGATCGCCCGTTAGTTCACCAGTTCAGATATTTTAGGGTTTTTCATTAAGGGTATTTTCATYATTCCTACRCTCTAAGGTCCTAAACAACATCATTTTAAGTTATTTTMTAAGTKTTTTAAGACAAGTTAARCCTTCTAGCMTAGTCATTCTCATGCATGCAAAAGTTAAAAAAAATCTAGAGGAGATTAAGCTAGTCTTCAAGGTTTTTTCTTCATCAATATCCATTGGGTTTTCAAGGAGTGGTGAGATTTGATTTCCCCAGGTATGTAGGGTTATGAATGGGTGTTCTCATTCACACCCATGCGCAATCTCTCCTAATTCATGAACTTTAAAAAAAAATGTTATGGGGTTTTATCTTAAATGTTATGTAATTCTAATGATCTCATAATGGGTTATTATCTTTTGTGATTTATATCATATTTTCTGAATTATGACTAGATTCTACAACTATTTTGATAATAAATTTATTGATTTTGAATTCTTCTAATTTAAGCCTAATTATGCATGTTCTATGATTAATCGAGTTTTGCTCTTTACTTCAATTGTTGATATTCATAGACCCATCATGATTTTATGATTTGAAATATGGATTAATCCAAATACCTATTATGAATTGATGATTTTCAAAGTATATATATGATTTATAAGTATGCATGAATCCCATGATTTACTAATTATGCTTTTGGCCAACTCACGTACCTTATTCTCATGGCTAGTTCACATATTTACAAGCATGTTCATGATTATTATAATTTAACTATCACATTAATCTCATGCATATTAAATTATGAGCACTATATATGTTTTGGGAGTAGTATTTAACGCCAGTAGGTTTGAGGCCCAAGTTCTGCCTCGAATCTCAGAACTATGTGCCATCACAGGACATGATGGGACCTCCCTTGTGACTGTCCCCTTGCCCAAATGGGCCCTTTCTTTTTTGATATCACGCCTTCATGGTAATACCCTTGTCAATGTACGAACACTCTCCTTACTAGGGTTACAGGTCGGCTTCATGTGTGGTCATATGGGGAATGTCAGTTATAAGAATCTTCCATTTTTCCTCATGATTTATGCATTTTATGATTATGTATATTGGCTCACGTCATGTTAAATAAATCTTTTCTCTTATGATTATGACTGCGACTGAATTACAAATGTTTTTGAAAACGTTTAGCCTTATGTTATCGTCTGATATTTATGTTAAGAGCATGTTGTCCTACTCTTATGATCATTTATGAGCTTTTTATATATTTTAAATGTCCATTTTACTTATCTTACATACTCGGTACGTTCCACGTACTGACTGCATACTCTATGATGTATCGTTTCATGATACAGGACCCGGCTCTCAGGCTTAGCCCTGTCAGTAGTCCATTTCAGAGTTTCGTATCCAGCTTGTCGGTGAGTCCACATTCTCTGAGTACAATTTTATTCAGACATTGATGTTTTATTTTAGTTTCATCTTCCATGTTAGTTGGGGATGTCGTCCCATCAACCTATCTATTACGTTAGAGGCTTTCAGACTAAATGTAGTATTTCGTTGTTATGTAGTTAGTTCATATCAATTATCATGCTACGCTATGTTATGTTTATATTATGATATGTTGATATGTTAAGTATTCTATTTTATTTATATTGAGTTAGATGAATGTTCATTCCATTGGTCAACTTGGAATCCCTCAGGGCTCCTTGTCCCCAGTTATGATTTGGGTCTATATTCGGGTCGTGACAAGCATGATGGGATAACTGAAATTTTTTCTGGGATTGCAAATTCATCAGTCAACTAATTGAACCTTTATCTGCCAAATAATCTACACCAAGGAGTTGATCAAAAAGTTATTTCTCGAAAATGTAAAGGCATTCAGAATTCCTATATGTCCCTCAATGTGTCTGGATGTTGATCCTTCAGGGGAAAATGTAGATGAAAAACTCTATCGAGGAATGATTTGCTCATTGCTCTACCTTACAATCAGTTGACTCGATATCATGTTTAGTATGTGCAAATGTGCCAGATGTCCGTCGACTCCCAAAGAATCTCATCTAACTATTGTGAAAGGAATATTCTATTATCTCATTAGGACCCAGTAATTCGGTTTATGGTACCCTCAATCAACAATTTTTGATATAATTGGTTATTCAAATGCAGATTTTGCAGGCGATAAATACGATAGAAAAAGTACAAGTGGATCATGTTAAATTCTAAGAGAAGCTCTTACATCCTGGCAAAGCAATAAACAAAATTCAGTTGCTCTCTCAACTATAGAAGCCAAATACTTGGCCCTTGGAAGCTACGGTACTCAGTTTTTATAGATGAAACATCAATTGTTAGACTATGATCTTAATTATGAAAATATTCCTATCTTATGAGAAAACACTAGTGCTATTAGTATGTCTAAATATACTATGCATCATTCTAAAGCTAAGCATATTGATAAAAACATCATTTCATTTGTGATCACGTTGAAAATGAAGATTTTTCATTAGAATTTGTTGATACTGAAAATCAATTAGCTGATATTTTTACTAAACAACTTCTTGAAAATAGATTTTGTTCTTTAAGAAAAAGAATCGGCATGATTTCTCCTTCCCAAAATTAAATTGTTTTCCTTATGGTTATAAATTAAGTGATATTTACCGGCTATAATTACTTGCATCGCTTCCTCTTCCCTAGGTCATTATTACCCATCCTTTGACTCATGTCCCTTCAAGTCATTCACCCTTTCACATTCCTTTGAACCATCATTTCCTCCCTTTTAAAACCCTCATCTCTTCTGTTCATTTTTCTCTCATCCCTCTCTACTCTCAACACTCTCATAGTGAAAATCCTGCTTAAAGGATCTCACTGCTCCAGCAAAATATTAAAGTGTCATACTCCTCCATGTCATGTCGAGATTCCCCACTCTTCCTCCGACGATTGTATTGAATCATCCTCCTCTCTCAAGAAACCCTCCTCATTTGTTCCGAAGAAAGGGAAAACTGATGCTTTAGTCTCATTTGATTTGGATGACATGAAAAGGTTCTAGAGTTTTTTCAAGAAAGAAATACTCATTTCCTTCAAAGATTGGCCATTTGCTGATGAATGAGTCATATGTCTTGAACAACTTGAAGAATCTCACTACTCAATAAGTCATCTTTTCACCTGCCAAGGATGGATAGTCTGTTCCTGTTGTGTTCTAATGAAGTAGTGGAATCCATCAGGATGTTTTATGCAAATCTCCGAATAAGTTCTTACTCTGGTGCTGGGAAAACAAATTGTTCTAATTCACAGTCTCCTTGAAAAAGTTTTGATGCTCACCTATCTAGATACATACCTTTCTTTTTTGGTTCCTGGCTAGATAACTTTGAAGTTTCACTTGATGAAGAAAATTCCTTCATAGCAGATGATGGTTGTGCTGGCCTTGGACCTGCCGCTATCTGTTTTGAAAATTGAATTATTGCTCATATCGTGGCGACAACTCTTCTCCCCAAAAGGGCTCTTTGAGCTCTGCCTACAAGAGATGTGTTTGTTGTCTACTATCTTTTGAAGAAGTCAAAGATAAAATGGCTGGAATGGATTTTTGTTTCATTCAGAAAAGCTCTCAAGACCCTGGTGGTAACACCAGTCTTCCCTATGGGATGATCGTGACTCAGATAATAAAAGCCATGGGTGTGGATGTATCAAGTTTCCTTGTTAAAGAAATATTCTCAACGTAAAATGATCGAGCCTTCTCCAGTATGGGTTATTATCTAGATGAAGGATTCTGGGTAAAGAAAGCCAGCTAAAAACAATAAATCAAACATGCTTCTCCTGAAGGTCCGAGCAGTGTCAAGCTCGATTAATCTCAAGCTGCTGTTCTCAACTTCGTCTTATCTGACCTACACAAGTGCACTGATCTTCTGAGGAAGTTGTCCACCGATATGACAAGCCTGCAAGTCCAAATCTATCTCATCCAAAAGGAAGGGGTAAAATCCTTTAACTTGGTGCTCAAGCAAGTTGAGTCTGTTGCTGCTCGAGTGGAATTCTCGGATAATTATTTAGTTGTTGCCATTCAGGACTGTTTTTCCTATCTCTCCACTCACATTGAAAATTTTTATCACTCCTTTTCTGAGCGTATCATAAATACATTTAAGTACTTTCTTGGCCGTCGTTAACTCTTGGTGTTTTGTGAATCCTTTTTGCTCTCTCCGTCCCTACATGGGCTATGCCTTTGTGTTCCTTTTTTGTGGTGAAGGGTGAGATAACTTGTCTAGTCTGGGTGATTACTAATTAGGTGTTTAGGCCTTGCCTCCTTTCCTTGATGTTTTGGACCTTTATGTTTTAGATGTTTCTGTTTCTGGCTGTTAATGTTTTAGTGAAATTAATGACTTGTGCTTATATCAACTAGTTTATGAATGACTCATGTTTATTATCTTATTTTTATCATCGTCTAGGTTTAAGATCTGTCTTTACTGCTACTTTATATGGCACAAAGAATATTGCTTCTAACACACTCTGTCAAGTCCATTTAGACAGCATATGCAGAATGAATGAGATGCATCTAGTGAGGAGGAGAACACACTGAACAACATGCATCAAGTAAGGGGGAGAAAACCAAAAGAAGATCGCATCTTGCATCTTCAGGAAAATCTTTCTAAATCACATCCCTAAAATTGTCATCATTAAAAAGGGAGAGATTCTTTAAAATTCCATTTAATGCAGGAAAAAAAGGGACTGCAAGAAATTCTCTGTTAAACGAAGGACTCGAAGTCAACTAGTTGAGAGGAAGGACTGAGAGGCAAAATGTCGAAGATCGCAAATCAATCAACAGAAGACAAGACACCCTATACGGATATGGATGAATTGCCTACAAGGAAACCAAATCATCAAGAGAAGGAAAGAGGAAGCAAAAAAAATCAGCTATCAATCAATGAAGGAAGCGAAACCAATTAGCTATCAATTAGCGAAGGAGAAAATCAAGTATAAGAAAATCAGAGACAATTCAGAAAAGAAGAATATAAAATCATCAACGAAATTAGAAAGCCTAAGAATATCAACAAAACTAGATTCAAGGATTCCACAAAATGAAAACCTATCCATTCGAGAGAAAAGATATGCACAACATCTCAATTGTCGATCATCAAGATCTCAATTATGTACCTATCTAACGTGATTGAGATAACAAATACCTTGGGTTACCTTAAAGAAAATCAATCAATATCAAAAGGATTGATCTTCTACCTTCTTTCAAACAATCTTGCACTATAAAAGGGAACTGAAGACTTCATGAGGATCACGCAACTTCATTTGATCAATCTAGCAACTTCTTGTCTTACTCATTCGTTGTATTTTGAAAAGAAATATAGTGATTTTAAAATAGAGAAATAGTTAGATAGATATACAGGTAGAGGTTGTGTCACATCAACAGTTAGCGAACTACATTATAATCCAACCTCTCTGAAGGTCTAAGAAAACCATTGTAACCCAAGGGAACTAGATTAGGCATCACCCTGGTGATCCGAACCAGTATAAATTTGTTGTGTCATTTATATTCCTATTATTTACTGTATTTGAGTACTATCGCACTAACATCTTATGGAGGAATATAGTCGTCTGAACATTCCT